>CM045894.1:40868070-40990570 GCA_025169545.1 Anguilla japonica
AGTGGACAGCGGGGCCCGCCGCAGCGAGGGGAAGAAAAGCCGGGCTGACGTGGCCAATATAAGCCTGTTTCTGAATCAATGATCTTAAGAGCTTTGGCGAGATTGTGCATTGATCCGAAAGAGACCCTTTTAAGCTCAGCCGTAATGCATAATTGTTGCCGCTTTTGTGCTTCAGAGATCTCTGCCCGCCTTACATTTAATCATTTCTAAACCGTATTAATAAACGGCAGTTTCACAACCAGCCTCACATATATATATATATATATATATATATATACATAGCATATGGCATGGATTAATGAAACAGGCTTTCTAGGCGGACCAGCTGAGTATAGCGCACAGTGGTGTACCTTCACTCGTTTTTCCTTTTCGGTTTCCTCTGTGAAGCGTCTTTGTGAGAGACGTCTTCTGTGTTTCTCTGTAAAAAAGTGTGTTTGATCCGAAATAAAAATTCAATTGATTTGAACTGAGTAAAAAAAAAAAAAAACGTTCTTGGTCCTAAAGCATCTCTAAACAGAGTCTGCACGAGTCCCAGCAGGGACCTCGAGAATGAACCGCCCATATTTGGGGAGGCTAGTTGCTGATGTCCGGATTAAAATGGGCCTTTCAAACAGGGGAAAGTAAATAAATTGTTCCATGAAAGCGGAGGTGTTGAGTAGCTCCTCCTGGACGGCCGCGGGGTCTGCTGCTTCCTGTTGTCATTCAGCACTTAGCTGTTCAATTAAAGAAATTGATTACGCTGTTAACTCATCTCACCTGCTTCCATTAGCCTGGACAGGGTGCTGAGTTTAAGGTGAAAACAAAAACCTGCAGAGCTTGTGCCAGTGTTCCTGTTCCCCCAGTGTTCAGAATAGGAACGAACCCTAACCTTTCAAAAATAAGGTATGAAAGAGTATTAAAATAACATCAGGGTGCAAAAACTTGGCAAAACCTAATGCAACTAAATTTGACTTTAAACGCACACACACACACACGCACACGCACACGCACACACACACACACACACGCATGCACACACACACACACACAGATGCCTGCACATAATCTTTCACGGGGCCCTGTCACTGGATCGAGCCCAAGAGAGGACAGAAATATAAGCAAGGTGTTTTTAAAAAAAAAAAATATTATTAAATAACCACCCCCCACCATGCCTACACCCTGGTGTCTTCGCACTCACAATTACTATTCTATAATACTCAGTATAGTAGAGCCATATCAGCTACGTCAAGCACACAACGGGGGTACCTGCCTAAACTCTTCTTCTTCTTCTTTTTTAATAATCCTGCCTGCGGGGGGGATTTGACCGCTTGCTGTTCTTCACTTTCTTTTTAGCTCAGAGGTCCCCCCCCCCCCCCCCGTTCATTTACGTCTCTGTGTAGCAGCCTCACCCCCCCCCCCCCCCCCCCCCCATTTTCTTTAACAGGTCTATCTTAAGTGCCCAGCGTGTTGTCCAATTAGGAGGCTAGTGCTGCTGCTGTAGAGCACTGCAGAGGCCGGAGTCTCGCACCCGGGCACAGGCGGCTTGAGCGCTCTGACTATGAGAACTGGGCGAGGGGAGCAGCAGTGCACGTGTAAGCAGCGAAGGTCTGGTCCCAAACACGTCTACGGACGGCTCGCTCCTCACTTTCTCTCTGAGCTGTGCCTCCCCTCGTGGCCAGCCCTACTGGAGGGTTTCAGACCCTGGAAAAGATGCAGTTTTACTGCAAAGCCCTTCGTTTGGGAGCGAGGCTGTGTTTAAGGAGCATTCTGGGGAAGATGGGTAAAGGACGTGTTTTTCATTTCCCCTGCTTTTTATGGGCGTGAATGAGAAATGCTGGCCTGATGAGCTGCTCATATTAAAGTGGGGATTCCAGCACACCCGGCGCTGTATTGCTTTATAGCCCCTGTGTTCATCATTTTGATGTTGGGCTGAATTGAAATCGATGCCCCCAGCTGTGTGTGGTACCGGGCCGGTACACACCTCCTCCTACCCCCCCCCCGCCCCCCCGCCCTCGCAGGGAACGCAACCACACGCCGCGAGCTCAGTTGTTTTACTGTCACCGCCTTCGCCGCGATAGGAGGAGGTGCGGGGCACGCTATACCAGTCATTAAGGAGGTGCCAAAGGTTCAAGAGGAGGCGCAGGGCTCCTATACTGGTCATTAAGGCGGTTCTGAGGGGTCAAGAGGAGGCGCAGAGCTCCTATACTGGTCATTAAGGAGGTTTTGAGGGGTCAAGAGGAGGCGCATGGCTCCTATACTGGTCATTAAGGAGGTTCTGAGGGGTCAAGAGGAGGCGCAGAGCTCCTATACTGGTCATTAAGGAGGTTTTGAGGGGTCAAGAGGAGGCGCATGGCTCCTATACTGGTCATTAAGGAGGTTCAGAGGGGTCAAGAGGAGGCGCAGGGCTAGCTACACCCGTCGTTAAGGAGGTTTTGAGGGGTCAGGAGGAGGCGCAGAGCTCCTATACTGGTCATTAAGGAGGTTCTGAGGGGTCAAGAGGAGGCGCAGAGCTCCTATACTGGTCATTAAGGAGGTTTTGAGGGGTCAAGAGGAGGCGCAGGGCACCTATACAGGTCATTAAGGAGGTTCAGAGGGGTCAAGAGGAGATGCAGGGCTCCTATACTGGTCATTAAGGAGGTTGTGAGGGGTGAAGAGGAGGCCCAGGGCTCCTATACTGGTCATTAAGGAGGTTCTGAGGGGTCAAGTGGAGGCGCAGGGCTCCTATTCTGGTCATTAAGGAGGTTCTGAGGGGTCAAGAGGAGGAGCAGGGCTCCTATACTGGTCATTAAGGAGGTTCTGAGGGGTCAAGAGGAGGCGCGGGGCTCCTATACTGGTCATTAAGGAGGTTCTGAGGGGTCAAGAGGAGGCGCAGGGCTCCTATTCTGGTCATTAATGAGGTTTTGAGGGGTCAGGAGGAGGCGCAGGGCTCCTATTCTGGTCATTAAGGAGGTTCTGAGGGGTCAGGAGGAGGCGCAGGGCTCCTATACTGGTCATTAAGGAGGTTCAGAGGGGTCAAGAGGAGGCGCAGGGCTCCTATACTGGTCATTAAGGAGGTTCAGAGGGGTCAAGAGGAGGCGCAGGGCTCCTATACTGGTCATTAAGGAGGTTCAGAGGGGTCAGGAGGAGGCGCAGGGCTAGCTACACCCGTCGTTAAGGAAGTGTTGTGGGTCGAGTCTGCCCAGCGGTCGGTCTAGCGCCCGCGCCTGAGGCGAACGGCTCTCCCGCCAAAACCGCGAAGGCAGAAACGGGAGAGAGAGAGGCGGGAAGGGGGGAGGTAACAAGGGAGAGAGAGAGAGAGGGCGGGAAGGGGGGGGGTGGCTATGCGGGGATGTGGAAATCTTTTTTCTCTTTTGCGCCCTGTCATCACACTGCTCACAGTGTTTTTGGCACTCTTAAGTACACCCCTGTGTGTACCGAAAACCGTCCCGAGAGGAGAGGGGTGTGTATCGGAATAGCAGGGACCTGCGGCCCCGGTCCCAGAGGGCCACAGAGTCTGCTGGGCTGTGTTATTACTCGCTTCACCTAGCTCTGCAGGGCCAGAGTGAAGGACCCCTAGGCCAGGGTAGCACTCCTGTGGGACAGTAGCTCCACTGTGGGACAGTAGGACCCCCTCGTGGGACGGTGTGCACCATCTTAATGCTCGGGAGAGGGCGGGGGTGTGCTGTCTGCGCCTGTGGGGACCTGGAGTTTACTCGTTTTCACTGTTTGGCAGAGACTCTTATCCAGAGCCACGTACACAGCTTGGATTCTTTTTTTTTTTTTTTATTCTTTTTTATACACAATCAATTTATACAGCTGGATATTTACCGAAGCGGTTCAGCGTGAACTCCTTGCTGGAGGGGTAGCGAGGCGCCCCCCCCCTGCTGGAAACGGGGCCGTCATTAACCCGAGCGCTATGCTGCTCTCCATCGAGCGCGAGGCAGGGCCAGATCAGCCAGCCCTCAGCTTTAGCCCGTCTGTCCTGGATTCCCTGGGGACAGTACCACGCACTTAAAGGCCTAAACACCAGCGTTAATGCCCGTCCCGACTGGTTAAATAAGTAAAGAGAACATCCACACGTCCGTAGGCAGTGTGCTTATTCTCCCAGGTGCAGCAAGGAAAAAATAAACCCATTTAAGAATAGAAAAAAAAAACTTTTTTTTATAAAAAAAAAAAAAACTTTGGCACACTGAGATTGATTGTAGGTCTCTTTAATAAAAGTCTCTGACTTGCAATCAATCTCAGTGTGCTAAGGTTTTTTTTTTTTTTTTACAAAAAAAATAAAAATAAAAATTTAAAGAGTAAAGTATCAGTTTCTGATGTGGCCTAAATGTGCATAATTACACTGGTGTGTTCTTAGCCTTGAGCCCCACTGCTAAAATATTGCGTTTAATATTTCATTGAATCACCATTATGATGAAACATTTAATAAATGTTTAACACTCGTCAAGATTTTATTCCCCATTTAATAAAAAGAAAAGGAAAACCTCATGCATATATTCATTGAAAAAAGGGCGGAAAAGTCTTGTGTTTCAGTAATTCAGGATATGCCCTCAAACACCTCAGCAGTGTTTATACATAAAAGAAAGCTAAAGGGTTTCAAGTGTAAAAACAGTGATTGTTTCAGACGTTACTACACCAGGAGACATCAGTAAAAAATAGAATGTAAAAAAAAAAAAATTTTGTGAATTGTGAAAAAAAAATGTTTTTAAAACTTTTATGAAAATATATTGCAAATGTAGTTGAGATGTAATACATTTTTATAAAATGGAAAACAAAATGCATGGATATTGTATTCCATACACTACACTGTATGGAAACTGTGGTCTGTGGTCCTGTGGGTTTGGACAGCGAGAGTGATCATGCAGTGCAGTATCTTGAACCACAGCCCAGGACTTCATTAGAAACAGAAAAAAAAGTCCCCAGATGTGATGGCCGTATGGCTGTTGGGTTCAGGAGCTAAAGGAAGGCACTAAATGATGAGAGGAATGCCTAAACGTGTTCGTGTCCTCGCTCCCTCTGTGAACTCTAAAATCCTCTTTAAATACTACAGTGTACTCAGTATATTTCAGGGTCTAACTCTAAAACCCAGGACTTAAACCTCCGATCTGGGACTGTAAGAGCAGCTCCTGACCTGGGTTTAATACGTATCTAAAAGGCTTCAAAAAGAACCATCTGTTTTCAGAATCAGTATTCAGAAATGTCCTCTTTCATATAATTGGACAATTTGGATGATTCAGAAATTGCCCTTTCTTATGATTGGAGGGTTTGGTAGGCTTGAAAAAGGGTGCTTTACTGGTATCTAAAATCCAATGGGACTCATTCTCAAACCTTTATTAAATTATTATTACTTTTGTTCTTAAAAAATGTCCCTAAAAAAAAACAATATAGGATTCATGGCATATCAGACTTTTTTTTTTTGTGCATACCCCAGGTGTATGAGATGATGAATGCTGGCTGTCTGTGAAATTATGCTCAGTCCTGTTCATGTCATTAGCATAAGGAAACAGCCACGAACACATACAGATAAGAAAAATAATAATAATGAAATGTTCTTGGAAACGTTCTTACCCTCAGCTTACGATGCAATGCGATCGTACGCGTGTTTCATGAATGAGGCTCAGTATGTGTGTGGCTCGGGTGTGTCCAGGGTCCAGATCTGACATCTCGCCCAAAGTCGGCCACTGTCTTTCCCCCTCACGCAGTCCTTAAAGAGAGCAAGCATCTCCATTTTCCCCCCCCTTCACCTTGATTTCCACAGGTAATGTATTTCTAGTCGATGGAGAACACTGCGTTGTTTCGGCTGCTTCCGGAGAACCTGATTGGCCGTCCGCCTCCATTTGGAAACTGCGGTGTCCTCCTTTCCTCCCTGCAAACACGGACGCAGAGACACGACGGGGGGAGGGGGGGGGGGTCACGCTGCTGAATTTAACGTGTCAGATTCGCTGCTCTTATCAGCCGGCTGTGTGGCGGAGGCCCGCGCGGCTCTGACTGCTCACCGCCTCACCGGCTCAGGCTGCTCTCTAATTTAAATCGCTGACACATTTCGACGGACGCTCGAACAAAAACGCTGTTTCTCTCTCCTGCTTCGGAGTTCATATTTGCATCAGATTTGCGTTTGTGGCAGGATTCTGGCGAGTCACATTGCACGCATTGTTTCGAAACATATTTACATTTTTTTTTTTTCAGTTGCAAGTGAAAGGTTTACTGTCTTTTTATTCTTGTACCCTTTAAAGTGTGAGGTCACAAATGCATGATTAGAATGTTCTTAACTGAACATTCTAATGCTGAGGCAACAATCACTGCTGGTGACTGAAAGCAGTGGAGTTCTAGAACACTGATTTGGAATTTTGGCACACAAAAAAAAGAGAGAAAACATTCCAAAACACCTACTATTAAAGAGTGATTGCACTCACTATCTTAGCCTGGCTCAGTTTTGAAAAATGCTTCCTGGGGTGGGTGCGGTAGGTGTGTCCATCTCATTTGCATAAAGTATTCTCTATGCAAATTAATTTGTACAGCACAGCTGCACCTGGCTCACGAAGCTTGAATCAAATTATCAAACTAGGCTCTGCAAATCAAATATGAATCAAATATTCAGCAATTACATTGCCTGTTTCTCACCTGAAATGTTTGCAGAAACGTATTTTAGTGGCTTCTTTCGGTGGAATATGAGAGAGTTTATGAACAGGCCGCCGTGTTATTCTGGTTTGAAAACGTTGAGCCAAACCCAAGGACCACAGTGCCAATCAGGTGCCGGCAGTGTTCGATCCTGTTAATAGGTGACCACACAAATTTGTGAGCAGCAACAGTTTTCCCCGCTAGATATTTATTGATATTTTTATGGTGTAGTAGTACCTCCAAAGAGGTACTCTGACTAAAGAATCTAAATAATTAGAGGGCAGCACCAAGAAGCTTTTCTTCCAGGTTTTTAAAATTTTTTTTAATTTTTTGCTAAATGGTATTATTCCTGAAATGTTGACATAATGAGCAGGGATTACAAAGTTTCATTATGAAGTATAAGGGGTTAATAATATTTCTGAACGCACAGAACTTCAGCCTGTTTTTCGCCCCTGCTCTATAATCTGCTGGCTGGAAAGACTGAAGTTGCAAAAGCGTGCAGTCAGCGTATGTTGAACGGGTTGTCAACAAACGGCTGGAAATGTAGTCTGTCGCCGCGGCGACAGCGGTTTGTTTATGTGCAACGGTGACAAATTTGAACTTGCAGCTGTACTGGAACAGTAATCAGTTTGCACAGATAACAGCTGGCATCTGTAATAGGCTATGCCACTGTATGCTTTTATAATTCTTAGAATTAATGTAATAGAGGTTTTGTGTGTGCGTGTGTGTGCCTTTCTGTGTGCATGCACGTGCGTGCGTGTGCATGTGCCTTTGTGTGCATGCATGTGTGTGTGTGTGTGTGCATGATTGTGTGTGTGCATGAATTTTTGGGCATTTATGTGTGAGCGTGTGTTTGTGCATGTGTGTGTTTGTGTGAGTGTGCATGTGTGTGTCCATGTGTGCGTGCATGTGCGTGAGTGTGTGTTTGTGCATGTGTGTGTGTCCGTGCGAGCGTGCATGTCTGTGTGTGTGTGTGCATTTTTGTGTATGATGCGTGAAGGAAATCTTCCTAACCTAGTTGAAATCTGCTCTGACTAAGAATAGTAAAGCTCTTGCAGTAAACACATATTAGAGCTATTTTACTGCACATGTTTGTGCAGTCTAGCTGACTAAGTGCTTCTGTGCTACGTCTGCAGTAAGAATAGATTGGAATAGTGTCAGTGGACAACTTTCACCTGCCTTGTGTCTGAATTAAACATAGCTAAACGTGCCATTTCAGCTACTGAAATGTAACAAAAGCATGTACTTGGTGGGGGGGGGGGGGGGGGGGGGGGGGGGGGGGGTAGGATGCTACCGCTGATGACAGCATGCAGAATATAATAAAACTGGTTGCGCGTCTGTGATAAGTTCAGTTCGGGAGACATTTCATTAGTGTTGCTCATCATCTGAATAATGCCCACACACATACACATTGCACACAATGTGCTTACAGTACTGGGCAGGATATATTTACCCTCTGCCTGTTTTCTGCTTTTTCCACAAACACATTGCGGAACGGTGAGTGAGTCTAACAAATGCTTATTACAGGGCTAGCAGTACCCAGTTGCATTCGCTGTGTTTGCTGTGAGAAGATTTGCGTTGGTATCGAAACCACCCCAGCTAAATTACACTGCATTATTTGTTTAACAGACGTTCTTACCTAGAGCGACTTTGCACAGCTTGCATTCTTGCATACAATCTGTAGTGAATATTTCAGAGAAGCAACAGAAGTCAAATAAAGCACTTTGTTCCTCTTGCAGAGTCGGTGTCCTAACAGGAAATCAAGCCGACGACATTTCGTTTCAAAACCCAGGTCTATAACGAGTATTCCTACACAGACCTAGGAGATCAAACCTGAAGCAAATATTTAAAATCATTTTACCCTTTATGTACCAATGAAAGATGTGTACATTTGTCACAATTTTAAGAGATCTAATATAACCAATATTAAAAACAAAGCACTTCCATTCGTTTGTACATTTTGGGTGTTAACTTGGTTTGTGGGAAATCCTCAAGGGTCTTGATCAGTTTAAGATTTTACCAGCATTTGAAGAGTTAAGGATTTTCAAAAACACAGTTTTTATTCGACGAGGCCTCCTCCTTTCCTCCCGTCCAGTCAGATCAGCAGGAGCTGTCCATGGGCTGAAACATTTTGTCACGTCTAAGTTTTGTGAGTACAGGACAGGTGCTATTTTATTTTGTTTTTTTGTGCCGTGTTTGAATACGGGACAGCTGCAGAATGTGAGCGAGAGATCAGCTGCTCACAGCGAGCGATCAGCTCCTCACAGTGAGAGATCAGCTCCTCACAGCGGGAGATCAGCTCCTCACAGCGAGCGATCAGCTCCTCACAGTGAGAGATCAGCTCCTCACAGCGGGAGATCAGCTCCTCACAGCGGGAGATCAGCTCCTCACAGCGGGCGATCAGCTCCTCACAGCGAGAGATCAGCTCCTCACAGCGAGAGATCAGCTCCTCACAGCGAGAGATCAGCTCCTCACAGCGAGAGATCAGCTCCTCACAGCGAGAGATCAGCTCCTCACAGCGAGAGATCCGCGGTGTTCACGGTGTGTCTGTATCCACGGCGATCTCCTCAGAGGGTCAGCAGCGAGCGGAATGCTGCTCTCAATCTCAGCACCATTCCCAGTTCATCCCAGTGAAAAATAAATGGCTCCTCATTTTCGCCACCCAAGGTCCCCCCCCCCCCTCCCCTCCCCCCCTTCATCCCCCCCCCCCCCAACATCCAGGAAAAGCAGGAAGGAGGTGTGATCAGTAAAGTGTCTGGGTGTTACTCCGGGCAGCTCGCTAAATTTTCCCCCGCGCGCGGTCCCAAGGGGGCGGAGCTTCGGTTTCCCCCCCCCCCCTCTCCCCCCTCAGCGGAGCGTGACGGTCGAAATTTCAGAAAGGTCGCAGACGCTCCCCCGACGCCCCTGCCCCGACTTATCACTTTTCATCACGAGACACCCCCCCCCCCCCCCCCCCCCCCTTCCCCACCCAGCCCTCTCTCCTAAGCTATTTTGTGACCCCCAAGAGCATTTCACTCACTAACAACCGGGTTGAGATCGTCATGGCAACGCTGATACCTGTTGCGATATCCCCTTTTACCTGGAAGTGACTGTTACCCTGGTTAAGAGAAAAAAAAAGGCCCGGAGATTGAGTAACGGTGCTGAACCGTGTAATCGTAATGACGAGGATAATAGCTGTTATGATTGCAGGGTGTAATTTCTATAATGATAATGAAAATACTAATGGTGATTAATTTACCAGTGTTATAAGCTGGATTCCCTGCAAAGACTATCATTGTTAACATAAATACAGTATGTGCATGTCAGTATCACTGAGTGCATTGCTATGAATGCAGCGCTAGATGTTGAATTGGTGTGGATGGCTTTATTTTTAGGTGACACTGCAGAGCTATAACGTTTTGCGTTCTGAAAATAATTAACAGCTGCGTGGAAGAAAGAATCGCTATCTTCTGAAATGTCTGCAGCTTTTTTTTTTTTTTCAGGAATTTGTTAACAATATATTATGATATGTGCTGTAGTCAGAGACCCTCACAGTATGTACTTTGAAGACAAAATATGCAAGACTCGTCATGTGGAGTGTTAAATGTTAAAGAATGTTAAATATGTGCACTTTTCTCACTGTGCATGCGTATGTATTTATATCCCTTTGTGTCATACGTACTGATGCGGTGAGTATAAGCACAAAGGCGTCTCTCACTCCGCAGTAATTAGCTCGCCCGCGGTGTCTCTCTTGCGTGAAACCGCGCTGTGAGAGGGACGCGCTTGATTAATAAGCGCTGTTTGACTAGCGCTCCGCGGCCCGCGGGGGGGGGGGGGGGGGGGGGCGGCGTGCGGAACGATGGCGGCTCAGAGCGTGGAGGGTGAGCGCACGCGGGGGAGGGGGGGGGTAGGGGAGGGGGGGGTCGGGGCGGGAAGGGGGGTATGGGCAGGGGGAGCGGGGGGGGGGGGGCAGATTAATCGTTCTCGATTCTGCCTCTCAGGGGCGTGGCCGACCTCTCCGCTGCTCCTGCTCTCTCCCAGCCAGCCACATCACTGCAGTTCCCCCCCCATGCTTGGGCTGAGGGGCATGAGATCCAAACAGTGTTACAACCCCCCCCCCCCCCCCCCCCCCCCCGCAAACACCCCCCCCCCCCCACCTCCCTGGAGGCAGCCTGATGGAGAAGGTTTAGCGCCCTTAATTAAAATCTCACTTGGCCTGCACCGGCACAGGTGTGTGCGGAGAGAGGGGGTGGGGCCACCTGCCCATGGCCCTGCCCATGGCCCCGCCCCTGCGCGTGGACCCGCCCACTTCCCACGGCCCCACCCCTGCCCAAGGCTCTGCCTGACGCTCGGGTCAAAATTGGCCTGGATTAATTTCAGAGCATGTCCTTAACTTCGACCTGTAGGTGTTTCATTTAATTACGTCTTCTTGACGTATGCTTTGGTCTGCCAATGATCGGCAAAATTAACTCGCTGAGCTATTTTTATTTTTTATTTTTGCAGGGAAGAAAACTTTCAAAGGGCTTGCCAAATGCTTGTCGAACGGTTGGGAAGTCTTGCAATGTAGTTAAGGACAAACGATGATTGAATGCAGAGCATTGTGGAGCGTGTGCGTTTGTGTGTGACAGAGTGAAAGAGAGAGGGATGAGAGAGATGGAGGAGTGGTGAGGGAGGACAGATGGGGAGGGAGGGAGACGTGAACAGCCAGAGAAGAAAAATAAATGAGAGGGAGAGAGAGAGAGAGAGAAAGGGAATAGGAGAGAGGGAAGGTGAAAGATGGGGAGAAGCGTTCGGCGCGCTGTTTGACGTCTAATGCATTTTGACTTCTCTCTTATAATTACGACCCAGCTTCCTGTCTCTCCTGCGTCTTATTGATGTGTGCTGACACCGCGGCGATTGGCTGGCCCCAGAAATGCTCTGCGCCAGATATCAGGGGAAATTGCTCTTTAAATGATTGTTTAATTGGACAGGCATTAGCGGCTTAGCATGCCTGGCCATGCCTCGCGGGCTGCGCGCCCTCAGAAGGACCGGAATAGCACAGAGAGGCGCGTCAAGCTAATGGACCGAAAACTGCCGTGTGCTTCCGATGGGCCGTGTGCTAAATATCACACCTCCAGCACCTCACGGGCGTCCCGGATCAGAACCCCGCGCGTGCGCCAGCACCCAGAGGAACCCGTGCTCAGCCAGTTCACCGCGCTCCTCTCGCTTCGCCTGCTGTGTTTTCCTGTGTAATTTTGAGCGCTTGCAGCCTCTGACTAACTGGTCCCTTAGGGTGGTTTTACTTTGTTTGTTTTTACTTCATTTTGATTTACTTATTTGTCTATTTTTATTTATTTATTTATTTTTTGGTGAGGGGTTGTTGTTAGAATGGCCTAATCCCACATGAATGCCTTTTGAACAATTAGCAGTGTTTCAACAATTTAGCAGCTGCGTCCCCTTTTCTCAGTCACTTGCTGGCTCTGGAACAGGAATCAAATTTCTCTCCTCTCTCTCTCTCTCTCTCTCTCTCTCTCTCTCTCTCTCTGCATCCCCTCTTCATCCACAGAGACTCAACAGGTCTGCAGGGTGGCTCTGAGCCGCCAGCACCTGCTCTGCTCTCATCATCCACCATTATCATCCCGCTCACCCGCTAAGCTCTATCAGCCAGTCTAGAGCAGCATCCCGCTAACCCGCTAAGCTCTATCAGCCAGTCTAGAGCAGCATCCCGCTAAGCTCTATCAGCCAGTCTAGAGCAGCATCCCCGCTAAGCTCTATCAGCCAGTCTAGAGCAGCATCTGCTAAGCTCTATCAGCCAGTCTAGAGCAGCATCCCGCTAAGCTCTATCAGCCAGTCTAGAGCAGCATCCCGCTAAGCTCTATCAGCCAGTCTAGAGCAGCATCCCGCTAAGCTCTATCAGCCAGTCTAGAGCAGCATCCCGCTAAGCTCTATCAGCCAGTCTAGAGCAGCATCCCGCATCCCGCTAAGCTCTATCAGCCAGTCTAGAGCAGCATCCCGCTAACCCGCTAAGCTCTATCAGCCAGTCTAGAGCAGCATCCCGCTAAGCTCTATCAGCCAGTCTAGAGCAGCATCCCGCTAAGCTCTATCAGCCAGTCTAGAGCAGCATCCCGCTCACCCGCTAAGCTCTATCAGCCAGTCTAGAGCAGCATCCCGCTAACCCGCTAAGCTCTATCAGCCAGTCTAGAGCAGCATCCCGCTAACCCGCTAAGCTCTATCAGCCAGTCTAGAGCAGCATCCCGCTAAGCTCTATCAGCCAGTCTAGAGCAGCATCCCGCTCACCCGCTAAGCTCTATCAGCCAGTCTAGAGCAGCATCCCGCTAAGCTCTATCAGCCAGTCTAGAGCAGCATCCCGCTAAGCTCTATCAGCCAGTCTAGAGCAGCATCCCGCTAAGCTCTATCAGCCAGTCTAGAGCAGCATCCCGCTAACCCGCTAAGCTCTATCAGCCAGTCTAGAGCAGCATCCCGCTAAGCTCAATCAGCCAGTCTAGAGCAGCATCCCGCTAAGCTCAATCAGCCAGTCTAGAGCAGCATCCCGCTAAGCTCTATCAGCCAGTCTAGAGCAGCATCCCGCTAAGCTCTATCAGCCAGTCTAGAGCAGCATCCCGCTAAGCTCTATCAGCCAGTCTAGAGCAGCATCCCGCTCACCCACTAAGCACCAGGCACCAGGGGACAGAGAGGATAAAATAAATGTTTCCAACATTAGAAGTCATTTTGTGCTCGTCCTTGGTGTGCGTTTTAAAGTTTGGGTAACTCCAACTCTGGGGAGGAAATAAAAAAATAAAATAAAATTTAAAAAGAAACTGTTTGCTTAGGAGTCATTTCAGAACAGCGAGGGGAAAATAAATAAATATACCAAATAAAAACATCAGCATCACGCTGAGGGAAGCTTTTTAATGGAGGGTTTGTTTACGTTAAGATCAGAGGTTAAAGCCTTCAGAAATGCAGGTATTCCTGCTTCTCATCTGCGTATGTTTGAACCGCGTGTAGCGTGAGTTGCCTCGCACACGCCGCAGTCTCTCATTTGAAGCTTGATTCAGTGCTGCCGCAGTGAGCCTTTGCCTTGAACAGCTTTGAATTATGACTGAGCGTATTTATCATTTCATACTCGCTCGCCGTGAGTAAGGTCACCTGAGAAATGAGTTGTGGGGGGGGGGGGGGGGGGGGGGGGGGGGGGGGTTGGGCGAGCGAACGAGCCGTACGGAAGAACGATGCCACTCCTCTCGTGTATAATCGCAGTGCTCCCCTGACCTTACTGCCCCGCCCCCCCCCCCCCCCCCCCCACAACCACCACCACCCGTCCTGCCCCCCCCCCCCCCCCCCACAGTGGCGGAATGAGCTCCCCATCACGACAGCAGAGTCCCTGTTAAACTCATTTGCTTCTTGAAACGCGGCAATCTCAATCTCCCTCTTGCACCTGCGACTCCTACTGTGCCACTTACCCCGCATGTTCCAAGTTTGGGTATTTCGTAGCGCTCCGAGAGCTAGCGCTGCAGCTGCAGCAGAGGACTACCCATGATGCTCAGCGCCACTTTGCTGAAGTTTCCAACTTTGCTGTTAATCAACTGCTCAGTTGTGGGTTTCTGACGTCAGCCAACAGAACGGCCCCTGTCTACTTGCAGGACATGATTCGATCCTATACGCCTGCTCGGCCACTCCGCTCTGCGGCAGCGGGGCGCCTTGCACCCCCTCCCACCCGAGCAAAGGGATCACAGAGCTTCTCCACCCTAGCTCTTCTCTCTAGGGTTTTCGTCATACTTGTTCCTGGTTATGGTTATACACTTTGATGTACGTCGCTCTGGATAAGAGCGTCTGCCAAATGCCTGTAATGTAATGTAATGTAATGTAGCTCCCCTGCGGTGGAACGAACTCCCTGTCCCTCTCCGAACATCTCCCTCACTACCCATCTTCTGCCATGGTCTGAAGATGCATCTCTTCAGACTATACCTGGACTAACTGCCACCATCTGTGTCGTTTCACTTTAAATCCCCCCTTTCATGACACTCATGTTACCTGTACCCCCATTCTACACTTTTTGTAATTGTACTTGTCCTAATATTGTAGCTTGTTCTTCTCCCTAGTTTGGCTTGGCATAAGTTAGGTCAGAATAGCGTTCACTGTGTGTTCTTGGCTCGAAGTAGCTGTACGAAATGAGTATCGTACCTTATTGAACCTGTGCTTTGTAGTTGTCCAATGACCATGAAATGCACTTTTTGTACGTCGCTTTGGATAAAAGCGTCCGCTAAATAAATGTAATGTAAATGTAATGTAATTTCAAGCTTCTCTCCTGGTACCCTGTCGATGGAACCTCAGCTTGCTGCAGTATGTAGTGTTTCTCAGTAAATCGGTATATATTACAAGCCTCTTTATATGCACTTGTCTCTCTGCTCTTACTGGATAAGAGTAACTGTTGAATGCCTGAATGTAATGTAATGTACTGTAATGTAAGAAAAATGTAGCCCTTAATCAACTGTGTAATTCAAAGCCCATTGTGAATGGAAAGGACTAAGTACAATGGCTGCTAGATTGGCTCTAACGCTGTAGCTGATGACTCCCTTGTCATGTGACCTGAAATATTTCACCCTGGCGGAGTGTGGTAATCCTTCTGCCACATCAGCAATTAGACGTGCAAATGAAGGTGCAAATGAAGGCGGAAAAACACATATTGCTGTGTTTCATAGGGTCTGCCTTTCATCTGGTTGCCATAGTAATAAACGAGTCGTTTGATATTGTCATAGCGATGCTTGGCGTAAGCGGTTTAGTTTAAGTTAAGGGCCCATTTTAAAAGGGTGAAAAATGTATTTAAAAAAAAAAAAACAAAAAAAAAAAACAAGCGTCCCAATTATTGACTTTGGGCTGTTTGAGAGTGACACTTATCGGGCCGTTGAGGTAATGTGGGTGCTTATGTTTTTAATGAAGTGCGCGGGGCCCTGGTCATTTTATGGAAATGAAACCGAAATGCACTTTGATTGGAGACGGGCCTGCCGATTCGTGGCCGTTTCCGATGCTGTTTAAAAGCGATGAGCGCGATATTACACGCCTCCGTGATTCATTTCCCAATGTCCCGTGGTGTCATTGTCGGCCGTAAACCCTCCTATCTCCAAAAAAAAAAAAATGTAATTCTCAGGAACAGCAAGAAACTGCTTCTGTTTTCCATTTACCATGAACATTATGAGGGTTTTTTATATGGGGTTTTGATCCAACTTTTATTATTGGTTGAGTTGTGAAACTCATGAAGGTACAAGAGAGCCAGATGAGAACTTTCAATGCATGCTGAAAAGTTAAAAAGATTGGCTGCCCAGCCCTGTTCCTGGAGATCAGCCATTCTGTTCATTTTCATTTCAGCCCTAACTTGGCACACCTGCTTCTGCTAATTAGCAGCTCAGTGCAGATCTCTGGCTGTTGAAGGAGGTGCGCCTTCTTAGGGTCGGAGTGAAAACCTCCGGAAAGTGGATCCCCAGGAACAGGGTTGGGCAGCCCTGATTTCCAGCTGATAAAGAGATGCTTACTGCAGATAGACAATGGACCGGTCCAGAACTCCAGGTTCAGTGGGAGTGGTAACAGAAATATGACAACGAGACTAAAATTTAAGTAGGAACATTATCGCATCCAAATTGCAGCCTCTTACTGTGTCAATCACCCTTTTCCTCCTGTTCCTGCATCACTCACTTAATCACCCATGTGGTGTGTTCACTTTTATCCTGGTTATTTATATCGCTGCTGCTTGTTCCTATTTTAATCCTGTTTAAACTCTGCTTAGTTCATGCAGTATGTACACCAAGTTCAGGATTTGTAGAACTTAAGCACGCTATGAATATAATCCTTTTGTGCTCAGTGTAATTAAGTGTTAACAGTTGTTCACTTATCCTATTTATTACTTAATTGGCAGTAATTAATCAGCTAAGCTTTATTTGCTTACTCAAAGGACGTATGTCAATAGTAACAGTTAAAATGTTATTTCGTGCAGTAGCGGATGTGGATGTGGATGTGGAGCGTGCAGCCGCTCCCCTACAGTAGCGGATGTGGATGTGGATGTGGAGCTTGCAGTCGCTCCTGTGCAGTAGCGGATGTGGATGTGGAGCGTGCAGCCGCTCCCCTACAGTAGCGGATGTGGATGTGGATGTGGATGTGGAGCTTGCAGTCGCTCCTGTGCAGTAGCGGATGTGGATGTGGAGCGTGCAGCCGCTCCCCTACAGTAGTGGATGTGGATGTGGAGCGTGCAGCCGCTCCCCTACAGTAGTGGATGTGGATGTGGATGTGGAGCGTGCAGCCGCTCCCCTACAGTAGCGGATGTGGATGTGGAGCTCGGAGCCGCTCCCCTACAGTAGTGGATGTGGATGTGGAGCGTGCAGCCGCTCCCCTACAGTAGTGGATGTGGATGTGGAGCGTGCAGCCGCTCCCCTACAGTAGCGGATGTGGATGTGGAGCTCGGAGCCGCTCCCCTACAGTAGTGGATGTGGATGTGGAGCGTGCAGCCGCTCCCCTACAGTAGTGGATGTGGATGTGGAGCTCGGAGCCGCTCCCCTACAGTAGTGGATGTGGATGTGGATGTGGATGTGGAGCTTGGAGCTCGGAGCCCCCGGGTAAGAGCGCGGGTCTCTGGGGCTTAGCGCTAACCTTGTGTGCGGAAAATGACAGCTGTCCGCGGCCGGCCCCCGACCCCGCTTCTCCACAGCGCGGAATCCCACAAACAGTCTCAGTCTGGTTGTTTTTGGCGCTCTTGGAGACAGGGCTCGACTGAGTGGGTTTCCTGCCAGTGGTGACAGATCATCAGAGATCTTCATGCCAGGTCCTTCATTCAGTCTTTTAGAAAGATATTTTAGTTATTAAAAAAATATCATAATAATAATAATTGATATTATTGATGTGTGAATCCTTAAGCTTGACCAGCTTTTGCAGCTATATAAATGGATGTGGATACATATGTAATCTGCGTGTTCATGTGCAATATGGTAAATGTAAAGTCACCCGGGATACGTGTGTAAGCTGAACACCTGAAGTGTGAATGTAGTCAGAGTTACTCGGATGATTGTATGGAATTGAATAGAGGATTGGCAGCCAGAGACTGTTTCATATTTTTAAATCCACTTCATCTGATGGTGATTATTCAGCATGACAGCCCATGTCATGTCAATGTTTGCCTATAATATCCCTCATATAATTCCCTATGTTGTTCCTTCCAAAGAAAGCACCGAACATCTGATCAGCTTGGAACGGCTGGTTAATGTAACTATCACTGCCTTACTGTAGGAAAGCGAACCCTCTCTCTCTCTCTCTCTCTCTCTCTCTCTCTCACTCTCTCTCTCACTCACTCACTCACTCTCTCACTCACTCACCATTCACTCACTCATTCACTCACTCACTCATCTACTCTCTCTCTACTGTCACATGAATGCTATTATCTCTCGCTCTCTCTCTCTCTCTCACTCACTCACTCACTCATTCATTCATACAACGTGTTAACTAAGAAAAACTACTGTCACATGAATGCCATATTATCTCTCTCTCTCTCTTTTTCTCTCTCTCTCTCTCTGAGTGCTCCCCTGTGTTGGGCCCAGCTTAGGGGTCCGATGAGCATTTGAGGCCCAGATTTGGCTCCCGTTTCTCCAGCACGCGACCCTGGCTGCTCTCCACCAATCAGGAGCGATCAGCCTCAGCCCTCATGCGCATCATTAACCTGCTGCCCTTACCGGGGTAATTATCTTCTGATTGAGGGCATCAGGACAATCAGGACGCAGAGGAGGATGCGGGGAGGGGGTGGGGGTGGGGGGGGGGGGGGGGGGGGGGGAAAGAGAGAGAGAGAGAAGGGGCGTGATAAAGAGACAGGGAAAGAAGGGGTGAGAGAGAAGGAGAGAGGGAGACAGAGAGAAGGGAAGAGTGAGAGTAAGTTAGGGAGAGTGTGGGAGAGAGAGAGAGAGAAAGGGCGTGATAAAGAGACAGGGAAAGAAGGGGTTAGAGGGAGAAAAAAGGGGAGAGGGAGACAGAGAGAAGGAGAGAGATAAGGGAAGAGTCAGTGTAAGTGAGGGAGAGAGAGAAAGGAAGAGAGGGGTGTGAGGAGGGGAAAGTAGGGATGAGAGACAGATAAGGAGAGTGGGAGACAGAAAAAAGGAGAGAGAGAGAAGGGAAGAGTGAGAGCAAGGGAGCGGGGGGTGTGAGAAAGAGAAAGGGAGAGAAGGGATGAGAGAGTGTGTGGGTGAGAGTGTGAGGGAGCGAGAGAGAGAGAGAGAGGTGGGAAGAGAGTGTATGAGAAGCGGTGAGAGAGAGAGAGAGAGTGTGTTGGTGAGAGGGAGAGGGAGCGAGAGAGAAAGAGAGAGGTGGGAAGAGAGAGTATGAGAAGCGGTGAGAGAGCGTGTTGGTGAGAGAGAGAGAGGGAGGCGGCGGCGCGTTTGGGGGTGGCAGGCATCTTGAGGACGCGCGGCCCGGCGCCTCTCGCTGTGCGTAAGAGGCTTTGTTTATCCCGCCAAAGCCGCCCGCGGGGCTCCTATTACGCTCCGTCGCCATGGCGCCGGCCGGGATGGAACCATGGGAAGTGATGACACGGTCCCGCCGATCACGCCTGCCCCGTTACCGAGGCTCTCTGCAAAATCCGCCGCGCTGCCTCTCCCGTCACTACTCTCTGCGTTCCCGCGTCGCCCCCCCCCCCCCCCCCCCCCCCCCCCTCACCCCCCCCCCCTGGTGCAGCCGCTGCTGGCTGCGTGTTAGCATCGCCGCTCAGGACTCGCGTAGGAAGTGAACTCTCGCAGACACTGACTCTGCGTCGCTCACAGACGCGCCCGGCTTCTATTGGGCGCTTCGCTCGTGAGCACTCTCAGGCAGAGGCGCAATGTTCATTCCCCCCCCAATTGCACTTTTACTGCAGCGATCGCGCGAGCGCTCCTCGCGTACTGGCGGGACGGAGAAAGCTTTCAAAACGTTCCATATGACGCGCGCGCCGCGCGCCGGCGCGACGCTAACGTCCGGGGAAGATAAACGCTCGTGCTCAGGCCCGGGACTCGGCTGAGACAGAGAGAGCCAGCGATCGTGAGATTTCCCGACGTCCGCCATCTGCTGGGTGCGAGTGTAGAGTTTCACTGCGGAGGAGAGAGAGCGGTTTGCCCGTCTGGTACTGCCGTGGGAAGAGGAGGAGGAGGGTCATCCTCTTTCATTCGCAGGTGGGCTGAAATGAAGATAGCGCTTTTCTTCCTGAGTGCTCGGCGATGAAGACCGGCCATAATACCGAGTGCGTTTGATAAATACTCAAGACAAGGACAAAAAGGCATGCTAGCCTGATCCTCTGGCCTCCGTTTCAGTAGAAAAGCAAAAACCTGGCGATAACATTCAATATGAAAAGGTGCATTTACTGAGACAATAATGAGTCAAAGGAGACGGGTTCAGGTTAATGTGTTCTCTGGCCTCACATTTCAAGAACCTGAAGCTGGCCAGACGCTTTTATATTACAGAAGACAATGAGCAGCCAGACAGTTTCTTTTTATTTTTTTCCTTTTTGGTTTTTTTTTTTTGTTGTCCACTAGCTCCCTGCACGACTCCTGGCACTCAGTCCTGTTTATTTTCCCAGCTCTTTGCTGCAAGCCGCTGTAAATATGTTTGTGTGTGTGAGCGGCGCTCTGATGCCAAGGCGCTATTCTTCCCCCGAGTCCGTGGAAGAGAGGAAGAAGAAAATAAGGGGTCAAAGGTCGGGAGGCGGGGAGCTGGCCGGCGGCTCGGTTGCGGTTGGCTAGCACGGCAAACATGTCCATCCACTGAGAGAGAGAGGGAGAGAGAGAAGAGAGAGAGAGCCTGAAAGCCTTAAAGCCTGGGCTGTTTCTGATTGTGACTCTTTCTTCTCCTGCCGGAACAAATTGGCCTCTGTTGTTTGACGTTTTATTTGACGGAACAAAGACTCCGTCCTTGTGGCCCCCCGCCCACGCAGGACCACGCGGGTCTGCAGGTTGCCCTCGGTTTGGCTTTGGAGGGGCTTTGCAGTCCAGCTCAGGGCCTGAAGTCATCAGGGAGCGCTTGAGAGTGAAAGAGCGGTTTGTGTGTTCCGGTTCTTTCTTTCTGCTGTTTTGAAAAAAAATCTTTCAGCATTCAATCCTGTTTTAGTGCAGTGTGAAATAATGATACTTGGCTTGTGAATTTGTGACACACACATTCGCACACACACAGACACACCTACACACACACACACACACACACACACACACACTACGCACACACACACGCACACACACACACACACACCACACACACACACACACACATACAGACACACATGCGCACACACATACATATGCACACACATTTACACACACACTAACACACATGCGCTAACACATACATACAAACACAGACATGCACACACACATACACACGATCTCACACACGATCTCACACACACACACACACACACACACGCATGCTCCATATGAGCATAAGAGGTCAGTTAATTGAAAGGGAACGTGACTAATGATGAATGGCTTTAATTAGACATGCTGAGAAGTGAGAGCCATTGCACCAACCAGAACGAGCTTGCACACATTAGCATTCAGTGTGCAGTATGTAAATGGGCTTTATATGAATAGAAATGTACTGCTGGAAAACTTGCTGGGTAATGCCTTTCCTAAGCAGGCCGTATCTACTGTATCGCATTTAAAAAGCCAGTAGCATTACGGAAGCAAAGCTAAATAAAAAATAAAATAGAGAATACGGATGTATAAACTGTAGAATTGTTCTGGATTCATATCATCCTTTGCCATTCATTTTAATTTTGTTGGGTTCAAAAAGTAATCCTCAAACCTTTTTTTTTTTTTCAATAATGCTGTAGAAAAAAGGAAGTTGAGGAAGAAGCATAGTAGAAGGTAGGAGGGTTTCTTTAGAATGATAAAGACATGTGTGAAGCCCTGTGCACACATATCTTTATATGGAAACTGTATATACGGAATATCATTATCCAGACTGTTTTGGAGGACAGTGAGAGAGTAGTGGAAATATTTCAAAACTTAAGTCAAAACGAAGTCTGCTGGCATATTTCCAGGATTGCTCTCAGGGGCATCATTTATAAACCACTGACTAGTATTGTTTTCTGCTTTTTATGGCTCAGTAAAACTACAGGCCCGTTTTAACTTGAATTTTTTAAATGAAATTCCTGAAACATTGTGACATAATGCCAATTGGGTGGCAGTGTAGTATAATGGTTAGGAGCTGCTCTTGTAACCTAAAGGTCACAGGTTCAATTCCCAGGCCGGGCACTGTCATTGTACCCTGGTGAAAGATGCTTACCCTGCATTGCTTCATTATACTGTATACCCAGCTGTATAAATGGATGCAGTGTAAATGCTATGTAAAAGGTTGTGTAAGTTGCTTTGGATAAGAGCGTCTGCTAAATGCCTATAATGTAATGTAATTAGGGAAGAGCAATTATCCCTTGAAAAACAGTGTCTTAAGGGATAGCCAACAAAGTTCTTGCATAGGGGGATTATGCCTTTGGGAAAACTCCAATGTGTTTTGACTCAAACCAGGATTATGTTATTATATAATTGGAGTGCCAGAAAACATTTGTTAAGCAAGTCATTTCAGAGTGGGTTTGTCATGAACTACAAATAAGAATGTATTTGGGGGAATTATAGGAAAGTGCTTAATTGAGCAAGGTGCATGGGAAGTGTAGTCCCAAGGGATTGAAGCGACCTTTGCTGTACCTTTGGTTATAAAATCCATAAAAGCAATTAATTTAGTGAACTGCAAAAAAACATTTTCAGCAGAACAGTGGGGTGTAGGTGGACATTTTCTCAAGGGAAAGTCTAGGTTGGAATTTGGAATCTCCCCTGCAGAGAGTTGGCAGCCCATGGGAACTGCTCACCAGGCCACGGAAACCATCAGTGCATTTTACATTACATTACATTACAGGCATTTGGCAGTAGAGCGACGTACAACAAAGTGTATAACCATAACCAGGAACAAGTATGACGAAAACCCTAGAGAGAATTACCGGTCCAAGTGCAGGGAACAACAGCATAGTTCAACTTGGACCCTGAAGGTTAAACTGAAGGTTGAACTGTTTTCACGCCCACACTCGGGTTTATACACTGCCCAGTTTGTAGGTAAATGATGAGTCTAGATGGAGCTAATGCCATATTCTTGCCATTCCGTTTTATCATTCTTGTGCCGTAAATGTGAAGGGAAAAAGCAATATGTGCGTTTGAATGTAAGTCAAAGTTAAGGACAAATGTTAATTGGACTTGGGCCATTATCTGTCGGTGCCATATGGCTGAGCGTATCTAACCCCTCTGTTAAAAAAAGATAGTACCCTCTCCTCTCTGTGTGTTCCTGCTCCTTAAGCCAGCAGCAAACACAAGCAGAATTACACCGGCTTAGCGCACTTTATCAGCTCAGTGGACCCCGATACTCTTGATGAAAACTTGTTTATCTGAAAGGTTTTTATGAGAACAGCTTTTTGTGCGAGGAGAGATGGAAGACGTGTCCGATATCGTCAGAGGGGTTCTTTCTCATCGATGGCGGGCGGCGGCGGCGGCGGCTGCGCCGTCCTCGCGCGCCTGATCAATAAGACCATCTGGCGGGAGAGCGGGGCTTTGTGAGGATCTTCAAGGTGAGCTGTCCGGCTGCTCCTCTTATCCTGTCAGAGCAGCTGCTCCTGGGTGATTTGTGACATGGCGGTTAAACGGGATCTAATGGAGACCACCGCCCGTCCCGCCCCCGCCGCGGACCGCCTGCCCCGCCGTTCGGCCGCGCGCCGCGTTCGCGGAAAGAACCGCCACGGCGCCAGTGTTGGGGGGGAGCGGCTTTAAATGGAGCAATTTAAAGTTCAATTTCAGTTCCCCAGTTAATAACTCAGACGGGAGTTACTGTGCGGACCCTTCCTGCCGCTGGTCCGCGGTAGCGTTGGATACTGAGCGCGCGCTCGCGATTCGGCACAGGGCGTTCCTAATTGCTTTTATTTTTAAAAAAATCGTTAAATCGTTTGTTTTTTGTCTTTTTCTGATTGTTGACATTGTCAGATATTTAACACGAAAAAAAGAAAGAAAAGAAAAAAAAAAAATCCATGACTCAATCTGATATAAGGCAGATATTGGATTAGTGTTTTGTTGGCCTTGGCACAGTATTGAAAGAAATCATGAAATCAATCTGTTTTGTATGTTGCACATGAAGTCAATAAGTCTCATCTGTGTAATCAAACCCTTCTTTAAAAACAGTCCACAAAATACCTGGAACGATAATCGAACATGATGGTGTGATGCTTGTTCTTGAAAGACCTGGTCTGCCCTAGAACCTAAATAAAATATTAATGTTTTTTCTCTTTTTTTTTTCTAGTAGTACAGATCTATGCATACATTTTTATAGCAGAGGTCTCAAATGTGTTTTGCTTGGGGTGTCATATGAATTCATGTTCAAGATGTGATGCAGGTAGCTCTATTCAGAGGGAAAAAAAACATACATGTACACCATCTAAAATGAGGATGAGGAGGTATGGCTTTTTTAATTGCCTATACTGTCAACTCAAATGTAAGAAAAAAAAGCTATGGCTTTGGATTTGCTTCTCCCCTGAGAACTGTGAGCTTATTCTCCAAATGTCCAGTAGTGTGATTGTGCTCTCCTGCTGCCGAATCTTACTGTGTGTGTATCTTTCAGTCTGGCCGTGCGTCTTTGCTCTGAGGGCTGTGGGGGCCGTTATCCTCAGACAGGGCTCTGAAGGTGAGCGGAGGTCGCGATTCTCTCTTATTAACCGAGGGTCTTTGGGGCGGATTTGGGCGAGATTTGTGACCTGAGAGCGTGAATCATTCCTCGGCGGGGGGGAGGGTTTTTCGGCGATGCCGCAGAGAGCCGGGGGACGTCTCGGCGCATAGCATTACCGGATGGCGGGATTAGCGGCTGCGGCCGATAGCGGCCGGAGTCAGATAGCGGCGTAAGCCCAGAGCCGCGGAGATACACTCCCGCGCCGTGTGGAGGACGCTCCTGGTGCATTCTGGGATTGCGTCCCCATTTCTCCCCCCCGACGCATTATTGCCCGCCGAACAGACAGAGGCCGCGGCGTGCGGTGGTAAACGTTCGCGGTGTCTGCGAGAGGATCCGTGATGCGGGGATCGTTTCCACGGATGAGGAATCGCTGCGATGTTCTGCGCAGACGAAAGTCGCTCTGTCGTGATGTTATCTGCGGGATGGGGTCAGAGGGGCGTCGCCGCGACCGCCGAACGGTGATTGCACGGTGTTTTTCAAACGGCCGTGGGCCGCGGAGGAAGTGTCCGCCACTGCACCCCTGGAGCGTGCGGCTGAGGCCGTTTGCCTGTGTGTGTGTGTGTGGACGCTCCAAACTCTTTAACCCTTTGAGGCGTGAGGTCACAAACGTGCGGTCAGAATGTTCTCAGCCGAACGTTCTGACGCTGATGTCACAGTCGCTGCTGGCAGTTAAAAAGCAGTGAGGTTCTAGAACGCCTGCTCTTCCACGGGGGTTAAAAGAACAAAGGAAAAATAAATCCTACCTACACAGCGCGGCTGTGGTTTGCCTGCTTGCCACGAGGAACAAAGAGAACAGGATCGCCCCAAATATTGAACATGGGCCACACCTTAATTCTTTAAATTGTGCAGCTTTTTCCCCCTTCCAAATAAATATGGTTTGCAGAGCCTTGACTGAATATTTTTTTTTTTTCCCCCAATAAATATAAGCAACATAAATTCTTGTTTTGTCAGGTAAATAGTTTTTGGCATTCAACATCTTGCTGGAGACAGTGTGGTCAAATTGAATTTTAAGGCCGTTGTTGCAGATCTGTTGCTGCAGAGCTGTGCGGGGTGCAATGAACCCTGTGTGTCCTGTTTATTCGGTTGGAATAAAGTGTGGAAATATCTCTCGCCTGACCTGCATGCTAATGTCTGCTGCAAAGACAAAAAAAAGTTGATTGGAAATCCCACATCATGCAGGAAGTTAAATGCATCGCAACCTTGCCAATAAAACAGGACAAGCTAATAGCCTCTTTCTGTCCAAACCTGTGATTAAACAATATTGGCGCACCATCAATCATATTTATTTGGACCTGTTAAATGTAATTAATTTATGATTTACGCTGTCATAAAAATGGAAAGTGCCAGGATGCTATAATCTTGTGCATGGGAAGTCCCATAGCTGAACTGGCAGGCATCAGTATAAAGCGTGATCTGTTTAATTTCTCTTTTGAATGTACTGCAAACGCCAGTGGGAAATCAACCTGTGTGGACACAATAAACAAACAAACAGGGCATATATACCTGATTGAACTTTGAGAAATATTTTAGGAGAGGCCGGAGGATGACAGGAAGAAAGCTCACAGAGCTTGGCCTGAGAATGGCCTGGGGGATAAGATGCTAATTCGGAGGTGTGCAGCACACTGCAGTGTGATTGGCTCGCTCTAACCTGGGCGAGTTACATCAGCTCGGTGGAGTTCATTCAGCCCAGGCATGCTTTTCTGGGGATGACTTTCTTTTCTCGAAGAAAGATACCTTTTATGTACTTGAGGAAAAAGCAGAGCGGCAAAATCATGACAGAGAAGCTCACGGCTTTGGTCTGAGCGATGTTTTTAAAGTGTAAAGCCCGTTGGTCACACACGTATGCTCTGCTTTCAAATTCACGGTCTGAGAAAACAATTCCTCTCGATTTCAGAATTTCACTTTCCATATGAAGTAACCGTCCACTTTGACTTTGTAACTTACCAACAGGACAACTATCCACCCTTATGTTGGTAGTGAGTTGCTGTCGATGGTGCCATTTGGAGATTAATGAAAAGTATCTTCTGTGGCTGTTAATTCAATAAGTGCAGCTGCAGTCACTGCAATATGGTGATTTAGGATTTGCTGTGAGTTTGTGTTGCTATGGCGACTTTGCTTTGACCATTAAACTGTTGAGAGTTTGAATGTTTTGCCAAGAAAAAAAAAAACAACGTGTCTCCATTAAAAGAAGGTGTCTTATTAGGCTATTAGACTTCCATGCCAAAGCTGAACACGGTACAGCTAGTTTCTCTGTCAGCTGCCATTCTCCTGTGAACATTGCACAATCAACCCATGTCCTCTGTCTTCTGGGGTTTCAATGACACGCTTTTTTATACACATCCGCATTGTCATCCACTGACTGATATTAACAGGAAGTAACAGCGGCACCAAGTTGATGCCACGTATTTCCTATTTTTCAAAGTAAAAGCACCAGAGAAATTGCTGGATGTAAATCAGACTACAGTTAGCAACTGCAAACCACTGCAAATGCTATTATTGCAGTTAACGAGTTTCTGCTTCATTTAATTCTGTACTGATAGGTGGGTTTGTGTGTACGCACATGTATATGTGTGTGTATTTGTGTGTGTGTTTGATTGTGCGTGTGCATGTGTGTGTGTGTGTGTGTGTGTGTGTTTGTTTGTGTACGCACATATATATATGTGTGTATTTGTGTGTGTGTTTGATTGTGTGTGTGCATGTGTGTATTTGTGTGTGTGTTTGATTGTGCATGTGCATGTGTGTGTGAGCGATACATTATCCCGTTTTTCTGAAGACGCCTCTGAAGGTGTTGTATTAAGGTGCGATCCTGTTGTGATTGTCTGCGGAGGACAGACACTAAGCGCTTCCTGTTACTCATCCCATTCCCTCCACCCTCACTTCCCTCTGTCTCACGCCTCCCTTTCTGTACAATGATCCATGAACATCCCCTAGATTCTGTCTGTCTTCACCACAAATCGCTTTACCTTGAGCTTGAGGTGTTCTTACAAAAGGCTCTCACACTAAAATTCTGTCCTTATAGACTCAACTTAAATGCTACTCTCATGTACTTTGCTTAAATTCTGCACTTAAACTCTCCTCTCATACACTCCACTTTAATTCTGTTCTTAAATAGTTGATATTCTACTTTTAAATTCTGCTATAATAGTCTGTACTTATATTGTGGTTGTTATATTTTGTCCCTACGCTCTGCTCTTATATTCTGCAGTCATATTTTGTTCCTGAGTTCTGCTGTTATGTTCTGCAGTCATATTTTGTTCCTGAGTTCTGCTCTCATATTCTGCAGTCATATTTTGTTCCTGAGTTCTGCTCTTATATTCTGCACCTAAGTGCTGTGTTTCAAGTGTAAATTCGCTCTGGTGTTCAAACCCCAGGGCTGGAAAGAGAGCTCCTGCAGGACTGGGTTTCTGTCAGCAGAAGCAGCCGGCAACTCGGCCCGAGAGCGGCCCGCCGCCCGAGCGGAAACGAGCGCTTGCTTCCTATGAGAACATAACTCGGCATGACTGTTAATCATGGAGCACTGACAGAATTATTGTAAATTGTTGGGGTTTTTTTTTGTTTTTTTTTTGGAAAAGTTTGCTGCTAAGGAGTTTAAAATATAAAACATGGTGTTACTCTACCTAGCTTTCACTGGATCAGTCAGAGAGTGGTGCACCTTTGCAAATTCCCCTGAGAAGCCCGAACATTGTGCTCCACTGTTTTCCTAGCACTGGGTTAAATTAATAAAAATAATGAAAAAGCTATTAATGCACAATTAGACTTGCAACTTTCACCCACTAACTTTTTCCTATTGTCTGACACCCACTCAGAGTCTACCCGAGCTCTTTGCTCGTTGTCGGGAGCAGATAAGGAGCTCATGACTTTGTCCTGCGTTCACCAGCTCCGTTTCAAAGTGCGGGATGTAATTACACTCAGGATCCCGGCGAGTTTGATTGCGGGTGATTGTTTTGTCTCATTAAAGCAGGGACCTACACCTTGTTCAGCGCGGCAAGTCGTACTGCGTCGCTCAGCCGAATCTGGCAACCACCCACCACCCGGATGACTCATCGGTGGAAATTATGCGGCCTCGCTGCTCTGCATCCAGTCTCATTTAATCACTTAACTGTGTTTCTCAGAAAACCCCCCAAACATGTCTGATATCTGTCCTTTGGAAACTAGGGATGCCTTTCCACTGAATAATAAAAAAACAAAAAAAAAAAAAAAAAAAAAAAAAAGACCAGGTTAAAACCTAGTATATGGCTGGACCTAACACACGTGATCCGGCTGACCAATGGTGTAACTTCATCACTCACTCAGTCCCTCAGTCACAGTCATTCGTGTTTGTAGGGCTGGCCCCGCTGTTGTGGTCCAGCCAAAAACATCCATGCAAGCTGAAATAGACTTGCATGAGGGAGATTAAATATTACATTATTATGAATTGTGTGGTTTTTTTTTTCTGTATTGGCAACATTTTCATATATAGAGATGCTGTTTTTCTCATTCAGACGGTCTGACCAATTGTTTAATTCTCCCTGCTCCCTGTACCATCCCAATTCATTTCTTCAAAATGCTCCGTCTTCATATTTCCATCCTTAAACGCACCTGGCCCCACGCATCTCGAATAAAACCCAAATAATTCTGCAGGTCCTCACCCCTTCAAAGCTGACCCGTGACCCCGTACAAACCAGGAGCTGGTGCAGCCAGCACCAAATTGCATGGCCAAGCCCAGAGGTTTGCCTGCTGTTTGTTGTTCGTAGCTTGTGAGTCTGGGATGAGGAGTGTAGTTCGGCTTTGGTCCCTCTCCTCTCTCCTCTCTCCTCTTACAGCAGAGCAGCTGCACTTTTGCCTAGTGCAGGGAGGGGTCCAATCTCACTCTTAAACGGAACGATGTTCCCAGTTTTGGGTTAGCCTCACCCGGGAGATACGGCGCCGTGAAAGACTTAGCAGACTTAAGCCTTTTTCATTTCATTCATTATTTCTGTGCGGTTTTTCTCTTCGGCCGTTTTCCAGGTTCTGCCTGGAGTTCAAAACCGTATTAAATCTGGTGCCTTCTGGGGGAAGGATTACACAAGATCTGTCGTCGTCGCTTTGTGATGTACCGGGGAATACCCGGCATCATCGCGGGGCCTAGCTGGAACAATTAAAACCCGCATTTCTTATTTCCTCCTGGTTAACGGTGTGTGCTTTAGGCTGCACTGGTTTTTCTGCTTTTTCGTCTTATCCTGTTGTTTTGTACAACCGTCTCGACCAGGGAATGGCGTTGGAAGGATCGCTGTTGTGTGAGCCATGTCAGTTTTCTAAATTAAAGGCTCAGACTCAGGTTTTTAAAATCGGCTTTCATAAGTTATCTCAGCTTAAAACTAAGCCATCTTCCTACGGGGTTTTTTGTTTTTTAAACTGCGTGTTGGACTTCATTACCTAATCTAACCCCTCAGGTTCATCTTCTGTCTTCTGTCAGTCTCTTCACTTTTAATATCTTATCATCAAGGAGTCCCAAAGGAGGTTCTTGATGCGTGACCCAAATTTTTAGTGGAGTGCCCTTAAAATTTGCAAATGGATCAGTGTAGGTGGCATTTGACAGTTTTCTGGTTTTTACCAAAGTACTAGCATGCCTCTTATTGTTTTGTCTTGCTGTTCCTGTTATATCTCTCTTTGAAATATTTAAATATTTACATGCAGCCCATCAGTGAGTCAGTTAACTCAATTAATTCTGCAATCTGCTTCTCTCCGTGTAACAGCGGTGTTACATGATTGTCCACACACTCACTGGTGTGTTCCAAATATAGAGTATGAAATTGATAGTTCCAGTCCTGGATGCTGATTGGTCAAGCAACCTTCCAAGGAGTGCCAGCTGAACAGAATGATCATGCATAAATAAATTTCTTCACCTTCCAGTATCATAAACATCTTAGATGTCAAAACATTATGCAAAGCTGACAGCCACTTTTAAAAGCAGATTCTGTGTGAAAAGCTCTTCTTCATGTAGTGCTTTTTTTAAAAAAGAAATCACCCTGCTTGTGCTAATATTCATGTTCTATGTCACAATATGCTGTCCTGCTAGGACTGAAGGTATAAAACGAAAAGCTTTCCAATACAGATAAAGTGATCATTATAGTTATAATTATAGTCTTTTTTATTGATATTATATGTTAATATTGATAAGATATTAACATGAGAACAGTGTGTACTTGTGTGTGTGTATATATATATATATATATATATATATATGTATATATATGTCAGCTGGATCAGTCTGGTTGTGGTGTGGACTGTCAGTCTGGGACCAGACGAGACTCACCGCAGTAGGACCCATCGGTCTAATTAAACCGTGCGTTCGTCTTTCACTTCCTGGGTGACTCAGAGCGAGACGGACTTTCGGTTCTGGAACAAAGCACACCCCGCTCTCTCCCTGGCAGATTTTGAACAATGCGAGACTGTGCTCTCATTTTCTGATTAGCCGTGACTGGATTTATTTTTTTTTTTTTTTAAAAGTCTTTCTTCTCTTGTGGCACATCTTCAGTGGCAGCGAGGGGTGAGCCTTGCAGCACTGCTGTCTGACAGACAGTCGAGTGAGCGGAGCTTGGGTTCAGCCTGACGAACAGCCCCCGGGAGACCCAGTGCCTGGGAGAGACTTGGGAACCAAGGGAAACAAACGCATGTAAAATAGATTGAAACGCATGTTTCATAGCAGTGTAACACACCGCTGCTGGGATTTTAATCTAAACCACGCGGTTTGTTTGAAGAGAGGTCTCAGACAGGGACATATTTTTATTTAAGTTTGATCAAATTAGCTTTCTCTTAAAAAAATAAGCTTGTTTTTCCTGATATTCTTAGAATGTTCCTAAAAGTGTCTCCTTTTTTGCAGTTTTAAATAGCAGAATACATTTTTTTTTAAAAAGGTGTGACTTCATTTGTAAATTAACCTGTAAGCAGTGCATCACACATTCATAGGTGCTGCATAAACATTCATTAATGCTAAAGGCAGTACCTGCAGATAGACATAGCAGGCCACCATTGATGCAGCAAGTAGCATTACTAAGACAATGCCAATTTATAGTTATTGACATAAGTATTTATGAATGTGTTTGTCACTCTTATGATGATGCCCAGTAGTATTTATGAAGGAGATAAACAGCTATTTAGAAGGGCCTATGATGCCAGGAAGGGTGAGGCAGGAGAGAAGGCTTCTCCTGTGTTTAAGGTCGCACTGTCCATTCAGCACCATGGACAGCACCAGCCTCACTCACAGGAGAGCTGCAGCACCATGGACAGCACCAGCCAGCCCCACTCACAGGAGAGCTGCAGCACCATGGACAGCACCAGCCCCACTCACTGGAGAGCTGCAGCACCATGGACAGCACCAGCCTCCCAGCTGCAGTTCAGTCTCAGTAGCAGCAGCTCCCTCCCCACTTAAGGGCCAACATAAAGGCCTACTTCTGGGGCCTGGAGGGGACAGACCTAGTTGTGTCAACCCGGCTACTACGTGTGTGTGCTCAAGCCTCCAGTTCCAGCTCTTTGGGGTTGTCTTCCTAAGACTGCGCTTTGCCTTGTTGGATGTGTTTACTGTGTGAGCTGTACTCTCTCCCCAGAGACGAAAAGAGATGACCATTACCCCCCCCCCCCCCCCCCCCCCAACCCCCGGTACGGTGACATTCCCGATTGCCACAGTGCGCTACGGATCATACACAGAGAGTGTCATTGAGACTGAAACCAAGTTAATTCCTTGCAGCTAAAAACTCCTGATGACAGAAGATTGGTGAAATATGAGGAAACGTCGTTTTTGTGTTGAGTTACTGTAAGTGCACTCTAGGAGAGTGGAAAAGAGGGAAACTGACAGGTGGCCTAGCTTCACAAAGTGACATCGCCTCCCAGACGCAGTTCCATCTGCCGCCAGGATGTCGGTTACGGGGTCCTGTTACTCTGACAGGATCCCCGGCAGCCAAGCTCGTCCCAGCTGGGTTATTATATGTATAGTAATTTTGAAAATTATAACGCCCTGGAGGTCCTGCACTTTGTCCTTAACTTTGACAGACAAATTTAAGCAAGCTTTAGAGCTGTCCTGAATTGTTATCCTGGATCCTGTTGTATTTTTCTGGGATTGAATGCTGAATGTAAGGCTTGTTTGTCTGTGTGTGCATGCATGCGTGCGTGTGTGCGTGTGTGCACATATGGTGTCTAGAGTCTGGCTGGCTTTACATATGGTGTATGAAAACAGGAAGCTCAGCTGCTCATTTCCCATAATAAATCAGCATATCCACATGCAAAAGGTTGACTATAGAGCCTAGGGTAAGGATACTCAAATCTGTCCCATGAATCCAAATCTGGCCCTGGTTTTCCTTTTCCCCCAGGTAATTAACTGAGCAATCAGTGCTGCTGATTGGCCAGACTGTATTCACACCTGACTCCCAGGTAAAGGGAGGGTGGAAAACCGCCAGTTCCCAGCCGCCGAGGACCGCGACTCGGGTTACAGTGGCCTAGGACCTCGACCGCAGTGATTAAAACCTGGTCTGCAGTGCAGTTAACATGAGAAACACAATGCTGATTCCAGGGACTCAGGAGGACAGGGAGTTGTGAATGGGCCGGCAGCCAGGGGGGGGGGGGGGGGGGGGGGGGGGGGGGGGGGGGGGTGTCAGGGAGGCGAGACACGGGCAGGTGGCATTAATTATTAATGACGGGCGACTTGCTGCGCCCCGGATGCCCGGACATGTTGTTCCCGGCCTCTGAGGCTCAGAGCTGAGCCGCTGTAGGAGGAGAGAAGACTGCATTAATCTCATTCTCACTGCTGCCAGCACCACTAACCCCTCTGCTCCTCCGAAGAGCACGGCCTGTTTAAAACATACAACTCTTTCATTGATTTATGTTCATGTTTCTTATATATTGTACTGCTATTATTTTTTTTAATGTATGTGTGTGTTTTATATATATATATATATATGTGTGTGTGTGTGTGTGTGTAGTACATTTAGGGCCAGTTTCACAGATACATATTAAGCCTAGCCCGAGACTAAATAAAATTTTGAATGGATTCTCTGTACAAAACTTAATTTAGTCCCAGGACTAAACTTAATCTGTGTCCATGAAACTGGCCCGTTGTCTTTAAATGAGTTTAAAACTGGGCTTTGCTGGAAGTAGGTCCTGAAGCCAGGAAGGCTGGGCATGGTGTTCTGCTCCATAAGGAAACTCTCAGCTGAACGGCTGCTGTACTCAAGCACTGGGAGGAACTGATGGAAGTGTGTGTGTTCTGTTTCAAATTTACTGGCGTGTCCAGTGCAGCTACATGATCTGCTCAGGAGCTTTGAAACCCTGTCTTCCCAAGAAAAAAAATCCCTCCTCTTGTCACGGATGAGAGAAAATAGTGACGTGAAGTTTTTTTTTTTCTCAAAACTGTTCTCACACTGATGTAGATCCTCACTCACTCACTCTCTCTCTCTCTCCCCCTCCCTGCTTTGTTAATCAGGCACAGCTTTAATGAAGAAGCAGACCCTCCAACAGTCTTGTTGAAGGGGACACGACACCCTCCAGGACAAGGATGGAGTCACCATGGAAACCACTTCTTCTCCTGTCAGTCATCGGTGGCCTCTCAGGTAAGGTGGTGGGGGTTTTAGGAATTCTGGGTAATTACCAGAGCTCTGGCTGTTTCTCTTCTTCATTTAATTTTCAACAAGCCCCCAACAGCACTGAGAACAACACGGGAAAACGAGCGACACGATTTCCATGAACGTTACTGACGTGTAATGAGAGCTTCTCTGCAGTCAGAACGATCTGATCTGAGGTACATAAGCTCTGTCTATATCTGACAATCAGCCCTAAATGAGTGTGTTTGCCGATTTGCACCATGGCCTACAGGTATGAACGCACACCTTTGGTTCCATACTGAAATACAGTATGTACCGAAATGGTATGGTATAGGTACGAATGAATGCTTCTTTGTACCGAGGCCTGAGTGCTCTAATCACTGAAGCGACTTCCACTTCAGTGTGTGTTTTGATCTGTGTCAGGCTTTGATCTTCAGAAGGCAGAGGTGCTGTGGTGGCTGGCCTGTTTTAACCAGGTGCAAATGCACAGTTCACGCAGCATATGTATGAGGTCTGCTAAAAAAAAAGAAGTTTAACTGCTTAATCGTTATTCAACATCAGAAGCAAACCGAATACCTGCTGCGTTATCATTGTATGGAGTGCTGCAGCCCGATGACATTTGAAAGGATAATTCCGCAGTTAGCAAGCGAAATGGCTTTTACTCTGAAAAAAAAAAAAACTGCGTTTGGCCCAAGTTCAGGTGCCAGAATTTTCAGATTTATTTTTTATTTTTTTCTGTCTTTAAAAAAGCTTTGTGGTTGAATACAAAACAGCTATTTTTGGTCGGGTTTGACGGAATCGCTTATGCTCTTAAACTGGCTAAGTGCTTCTGATTGGACGGTGAGGAATGTGACATTCAACTTTTCACGCCCGCTTAAACTGAAGAGTGTGCATCGCTACTCAACGCTGACCCCAGAGACGCATGCTGGCCATTTCAGAAATGGAAGATGAAAATCACCACACTTTTAAAGAGGCGTCTGAAATGCTGTTTTTCGAGTGAGAGTTGGTTCAAATGCAGTCTTAATTGGACTGCATACTTCAGTAATTACTGTCAAATGATTTCACAGTTTTTGTTTTTTCTTTCTTCCTTTCTTTTCTAGAAATGAGAAATCTTCGACAGAGCGAAACCCATAGTGTGATGTGCGTATGTGTCCCTGGGGTTTTGGAATACACCAATACTCTTCAGTCAGTCATTCCCTTCCTTATAGCGATGTAGTCCAAATAACGGAGTTAGTAGAGCATATACTTGTGCTGTTATCAGATTGGCATATTGAAGAAATGATACGCTAGTGATCTATTAGCGTTTAGCTTCTCTTTAACTACTGGCACTGGGTTGAAGAAGAGATACGCTAGTGATCTATTAGCGTTTAGCTTCTCTTTAACTACTGGCACTGGGTTGAAGAAGAGATACACTAGTGATCTGTTAGCGTTTAGCTTCTCTTTAACTACTGGCACTGGGTTGAAGAAGAGATACACTAGTGATCTGTTAGCGTTTAGCTTCTCTTTAACTACTGGCACTGGGTTGAAGAAGAGATACACTAGTGATCTGTTAGAGTTTAGCTTCTCTTTAACTACTGGCACCGGGTTGAAGAAGAGATACACTAGTGATCTGTTAGCGTTTAGCTTCTCTTTAACTACTGGCACTGGGTTGAAGAAGAGATACACTAGTGATCTGTTAGAGTTTAGCTTCTCTTTAACTACTGGCACCGGGCTAGCGAGCAGACAATGGGATTCTTCTCTATCGCAGGGTTCCTCCCAAGTTTGCCCCCCCCCCCAGCTTCCTAGCCCCCTGTTTGGCTGTTTTTCTTCCCTCTGGGGCGTTTTTGTTTCTCCACACTTGTTGGTTTTTAAAGAGTTCAAGGCTGGGTTTCCCAGATAAATAGTCTGTGTGAGAGAGTCTGCAGGAAGGGCTGTGCAGGTAAAACAGAAGCGAATTGAACCCTGGGGTGTAATTTGGCTCGGAGCCACTATGAACCCGTGCCTCTGATCTCTACGAATGGATCAAACTCATTTATTTTAACGCTGTCCGTGATGTCAATGGAGAACACACCTTGATGGTGTTTCCACGTTTATGTAACCACACTTCGCCACAAGACAAGAAAAAAAAAAAACATCCCGCTCATTTTTAAAACATTCAAAACATTCAACGTTATCAAACCTGCTTTCATTGATTTGCTGATTGAAAGCCCGTTACCTGGGTTAACGCGGATGTTGAGAGGTACAGGCCCGGGGTTAAATAAGCGCCAAGTTCTGTAAAAATCCGCCTCCTTTCTGGGGCCGTGTGGGAGCGCCGAAAGACCTTGAAATGCCCCGTAGCCTCCTCGCTGCTCGGAGTCGGGCGCAAATTACAGTTGACCAGGAGCACAGCGCTGCAAGTGACAGACACGCTCCCTTCGGGCTGGCAGCCTGCAATCTGCAGAGCTTTAACAAGCGAGGCAGCGCCACGGTCCGCCGACCGGAGCCATATTTATACCCCTGCAACCAAGCGGGCGTAATGCCATTATGTAAGCCTTATTTAATGGATGAAAAAGCTCCTTGGGAAGTGATTGACTCTTTATTGCCACCCTGTTATTTTGTGTGAATTGATTTATTTATTTTTTATTTATTTTTTTTATTTATTTTTTTTTAAAAGTGACTTTAAAGTTTGGAACTGAATAGAAATGTTTATCCCCTGGATAAACGCCCACACGCTGCTTCCTGCAGAAACGTGGTAGGGGCGAGAAGGCATTGTTAGGAACGTGCTGTGCTGGCGGCTGAGCTTTATTCTGTTTTCTGGGTATAAAGGGGTAACACGGTGCAACTTTTTCCCTGCCAATTTTTCCCTGTAACTGCTAAGCGCCCAGATCTTTGAGTTCTCCGTCAGCATCAGAAAGGTGACTGCTGTTCGCAAAAAAAAAGTTCTCAGCACTGTGGTGGCCATTCCTTTGCTCCAAATTTTATGTTTCAGTTTTTTATTAATTTTTTTTTTTTCTTTCTCCCTTAAACTTTTTTTGCTAATGGTTTTTGTTCGCGAGGTCGTGGCATACCTGTGCGGGTGGCGGGGGGGTGTGAGCAATTTGTTCTTCCGCAGAGGCTTGGACAGATTCTCGGGAAGCTTTAAAAAAATCACATCACTCGTCTCCCTGCTCCTTTTCAGGGTGGGGGGGAGGGAGGTGCGGGGGGGGGGGGGGGGGGGGGGTGGAGGTAAGCCTCGCTGAGGAGCGATCCTGGCGGAAGGGTAATGCGCTGCGCCAAATTAGAGACTGAAGGAAAGAGCCGGAAGCTCAGATCAGCCGGAGGAACCGGGCGCGTGAGAAATGAGCCGCTGATAAATCCGTCTCCGCGCACGCGTGCAGACGGAGCCTCTCTGTGCGTGTAAAACACGCCGCGCCGTTCACGTCAGGAAGGGACGGCGACGACGGCACTTCAGCTGTGATGGAACGGCTCTTTAGCCAGAAATAAAGCGTGTGTGAAACACTCCCCTGGCTGGCAGAGGGAAATTTCTGCTGTGTTCCTTTAGACCAGCAGTGACAATCCGCACCCCATTCTCAGCAGCTAGAGCAGGGCTGCCCAGCCCTGTTCCTGGAGATCTACAGTCCTGCAGGTTTTCACTCCAACCCTAACAAAGCCACGCCTCACTCAGCAGCTAGAGCAGGGCTGCCCAGCCCTGTTCCTGGACATCTACAGTCCTGCAGGTTTTCACTCCAACCCTAACAAAGCCACGCCTCACTCAAAAGAGAGAGAGCTGGAACGAGCCGCCGGGGCATCTGGGCTGTGAGCTCCCGGGGCTGGAGAACTGTGAGCTCTGGGGCTTCTGGGCTGTGAGCTCTGGGGGCTTCTGGGCTGTGAGCTCTGGGGCTTCTGGGCTGTGAGCTCTGGGGCTTCTGGGCTGTGAGCTCTGGGGCTTCTGGGCTGTGAGCTCTGGGGGCTGGAGGGCTGTGAGCTCTGGGGCTCTGGGCTGGAGCTCTGGGGCTGGGCTGTGAGCTCTGGGGGCTTCTGGGCTGTGAGCTCTGGGGCTTCTGTGCTGTGAGCTCTGGGGCTTCTGGGCTGTGAGCTCTGGGGGCTGGAGGACTGTGAGCTCTGGGGCTTCTGGGCTGTGAGCTCTGGGGCTTGTGGGCTGTGAGCTCTGGGGCTTGTGGGCTGTGAGCTCTGGGGCTTCTGGGCTGTGAGCTCTGGGGCTTGTGGGCTGTGAGCTCTGGGGCTTCTGGGCTGAGAGCTCTGGGGCTTCTGGGCTGTGAGCTCTGGGGCATCTGGGCTGTGAGCTCTGGGGCTTGTGGGCTGTGAGCTCTGGGGCTTCTGGGCTGAGCTCTGGGGCTTCTGGACTGTGAGCTCTGGGGCTTCTGGGCTGTGAGCTCTGGGGCATCTGGGCTGTGAGCTCTGGGGCTTCTGGGCTGTGAGCTCTGGGGCTTGTGGGCTGTGAGCTCTGGGGCTTCTGGGCTGAGCTCTGGGGCTTCTGGGCTGTGAGCTCTGGGGCTTCTGTGCTGTGAGCTCTGGGGGCTTCTGGGCTGTGAGCTCTGGGGGCTTCTGGGCTGTGAGCTCTGGGGCTTCTGGGCTGTGAGCTCTGGGGCTTCTGGACTGTGAGCTCTGGGCTGTGAGCTCTGGGGCTTCTGGGCTGTGAGCTCTGGGGCTTCTGGGCTGTGAGCTCTGGGCTGTGAGCTCTGGGGCTTCTGGGCTGTGAGCTCTGGGGCTGGAGGACTGAGCTCTGTGAGCGCTCGCTAGTGGCTGGAGCTCCGAGCTCCGGCAGGGGAGAATGCTGAACCCGCCGGCCCGGAGCACGCTTCCTCCCCCCAAAAAACTGAGATGTGGGACGAGTCACCGCTGTCCCAGCAGTGGTGGCAGTGTCAGTCGCTTCCTTTGCCCTTTGCACAACACCCCCCCCCCCCCCCCACCCCCCCCACCCCCCAATGGCACTGTGGCATGAGGGCTGGGATTAAGACTTTGAAAGCATACCCTGGTATTGTCGCAGAAAATAACTTGTTTTTTTGAAGTAGAGCCACCTTTTTTTTTTTTTTTTTTTTTTTTTACAGTGCTGTGTAGCCTTGGGGATAAAGAGTTGGGTTTTGCAGGTTCAAATCCCTGGCATTTGCTCACCATTGTACCTGTGGCTATAGCGCTTAACCCGGACTCCTTCACTAAATATCCCCTGGCGTATGGATCAGATGTGGGCTGCGTATAATCTTCCAGCACCGCAGCGTATGTTAAGAGCCGAAAAACGAAGATGCAAGATTAGTGCCTTAGTGTCTTGCGGACTTCAGATGGATAATTCCTTATCTCTTTTTTTATACCGCTATTATATTTTGAAAAAGGACTTAATCCACTCTCTTATTTTCAAGCTGTCCGCAGCCCACTCCTCAAAGTGTGCGCGATCCTATTTTTTTTTTTTTTCTTTTTCTTTTTCTTTTTCTTTCCCCGCTCAAATTAATGGGCGGTTGGAGAAGCGAAGGCTCCACTTAGCCGCTGAGATTGACTATCACTCTTTATTTGGCTGGGCCTCCTCGTCCCGTCTGAGTGCGCCCCGCCGCAGTGGAGCTGAGTCATTAAAGCCCTGAGACTCATCCAGGCCGTGGACCGGGCCCCTGACAGCTGCCGCAGGGCTGTTTTGAAATGCCCTTGTGTCTCATCAACACTTTTTTAAACTGACATTTTTTTTTTTTTTTTTTTGCCTGAAAAAAAGTAAACACGGAAAACGCGGTTTTTCTCAAGGACTGCACGTTAAATTAGTAATGCGTTGGCAGGCTTGGCGTTGTGAGCTGTTCTGGGTAAGCGTTTCTGCAAAACTAATGTAATAGTTTATGACATAGTACACAGACTACACGCATGTTACACAATGTTTAGTGTCCTAAGGCCTCAAAGAGGAAGCATGGATGTTTACATAATGACTTAATTAATATATTGTACCGTGTTGATGGCATGCTTTATTGAGCCTGCACAAAGCTGTGTAGCACATTTTGGAAAATCGTAAGCACATGTGAGATGATCAGACTTGACTTGAGGACTACCCTCTTCCCAAAACTGCTGTACCGCTGCTTATGAATGATTTAGAAAGATGGAGAATTAAATATGAGATTCTTCATTATGACAGCTCGCAAATAGACTGTGACAGCGAGCAAATCAAAGGCGTATTAGAAAAACACCTCAAAAGAAGAAACGTCCAAATAAATGTGTCTGTCTATCCAACACTCACAGACAAGAGATCAAATTGAATTCCAGGATCCTTGTAAATATATTCTGAATTTTGATGACAGATTTGTTTTTATTTTATTTTTTTTAAGTGTGTCAGATTAGTAGCGGTAAGATGAGTATGTCAGTTTGCATTATATTGTAATTGTGAAACTAATTGACTGTAAACCCCGATGTTGCCTTGTAAACACTGAGACTCAAGATTTTCAATTATAGCGAGTGTTATTGGCTTTATTTACTTCAATAGGCAGGCATTAGATTGCAAATCAAATGGTGCTTTTCCAATCATTAAGCATTGCTCTTAAAACCTCGGCGCCAACCATAGATTATATTGGGAGAAAGAAAAAAAAAAAAAAAAAAACGAGACAAAATACGTTTGTCCCTGAGGGCTGCATGTCGCACGCAGGGTGTTTTTAAACGAAAGCGTTTGGGCCAAATTAAACCCCCCCTCCCCCCCCCCGAGGCTGTTGTTTTAGAACCCGGCTGAATTAAAACCCTCCGACGCCGTTGATTCAGAAGCGCCTGGCAGAGGCTCTCCTGCTGCTGTCCCAGATGTGGCACTGGACTTTAGTTCCCTTCGGCTGATGGGCACCGCTGAACCGTGGATAGGCCTCGTCCTCCTGGGGCCTGTGGGTGGTGTTCAGACCAGGAAACACCGCTCTGGTGTGGGGGGGGGGGGGGGGTCAAAATACAGTACAGCTGCTTTTTTCTGCACCCCCAGAGAAAGGCATGCTCATCTTAATCCTGAGAAATGCTGTAGTTTCCTAAACGTGTGTTTTTGTTTCAGTGTTTTTAATATGTCGATGTTTTTCCACAATCCTTGTCATTTTGCCACTAATTGAAAAAAAAAAAAAAATAAAAAAGTTAAAAAAATATTTATAAAATAAGATAAAAATGGTTCCACATATGTATGTATAAGGCAGATAAATCTATAATTAATATATCATCTCCCTACATAATATATCCCCCTCCCTGTCTTTTTTTTTTTTTTTTTTTTAAATCAGACCTGCCTGATTCCAAATGTCCTTAATTCTAAGTTCATGTGTTAACACAGTGGGGAGGTGGGGCTATGATCTATTATGTGTTAGTGTTATGTCTCCATAGCAGATGATGTGCAGCTGCTGACTTTATGTTTGACTGCAGCAATATGTGTGCGATGCACAGGTACGTTTAGCTGTGTGAAGGGAGTCCATGACATCAGCTTATGCCACCATGCACTGGTACATTTAGCTGTGTGAGGGGAGTCTATGACATCAGCTTATGCCACCATGTAAGAGGTGCCACACAGTACTAAAGTAAGCATCTATGTAGGGTTTCTCTTTCTTTTCCTTTTGGACATTTGTGCAGGTCATATTGATCAATAAATATGATGACGAAAACAGATGTTCAGACACGACGTGTGTGGATGCTGCAGTTAGCGGTGCTATTAGACTGGAGAGATGGGAAATGTAGTTTAATTAGACAAGCCGGTGTCTCCAGCCATGCTAATGTTCCCAACCCCGTGATATTGTCTGGCTTCCAGCTCTAAAGGTTATCAATTGATTGCAACAGCAGACATCTCAATGAATTCTTTTGAAATCAATATGAAAATATTCATTCATTCGCACCATACAAATTAAATTGATATTTTCAATTTAAATGTGAGGTGGGGGCAGACTGTTTCCAGGCAAGTATTGAAAAAAGGTTTTTTTTTTTTGTTGGAATTAACATGCCTAGCACGAATTAGTGTGCGCTTTTAATGTTTGCAATAATTAAATTGCATTGCTTTGTCAATTACTACATTGAGCGTGCCATTTTTGAGTGTTTTTTTTTTTTGTGTTTCTCTTATTGTTTTGCGATCAGAATCACATTTGTTTAGTGTGGGGAGTGTCGTTGTGCTTATTGGCTGGATGAACGCGCTGAGGGACCAATGACCCGGAACGAACCGGGAGTCGATATGCAGAATTGAGCTGCAGATTGTTTTTCATTAGTGCAGTTAAGAGCAGTTCTCCTGTTTAATAATGCAGCACAAATACTTTCACTTTTATTGTATTCCAATGAAATGTTCCCTGCATATCTGCCGTGACGTCCAAAAAAGGCTTTTCTCAAAAGCTTAAACATTTAAGCAACCTGTTGTGATAATGGAATCCATCACTATGATTTGTAAGTATGTGGATTTTTAAAAATTTGGTAATCTGAGTTGATCAGATGGATTACAATGCATTTTTAAGATTTTGCTATATCACAAAATATATTTTTTTCTGTATATTTGCCAAAAAATACTCATAATTGAGTCACATTGAAGGAAAAAAGAAAATAATAATAATAATACTAATAATAATAATAATAATAATAATAATAATAATAATAATAATAATAATCTTAAACAAAAAACACACATGATGAATAAAGAAATTTGATAAGAATGAAATAAAACACAAAAAAGTAAAAATGCATTTTTGCCTATTACAGCGAGAAATGCACTTGCAAGCTGCATTGGCTAAAAGTGTCTGGCAGAATGCTAAATTGTAAATTATTAACAAAACAAAAACTATCGGGCAGATGGCTCATGTATTGCAGAACTCAGCTTGAGCAGACTGCTTGGTTTATTGATAAAGCTACTGTATGCTGCTTTTTCAACAACAATAAAAAAATAAAAAATAAAAATGTTGGCGAGATTGTTACAGGGTATGAATTTCATTAGCATATAATGCACTGCAGTTTTATGATGTAATAGCATTTTTATTAATAAGCTGAGCACCATCACCCCACCCCACCTCTGGCCCCCGTATATTTCATTATCACCCAGTTTTATTATCATCAGTTATTGCCAACTTTAGTCTTCAGTTTTTACTGCCCAAATGCATTGCTGTGGGAGAACTCTGTCCCACAGCAATGCATTTTACAAAGAATATATTTGTATATATTCCCCCATATAATGTGTGTTGTCTCATGTTGCAGTAACTTTATAATATATTTAATTTAAATATATTTTCAGTATATTCCATTTGTAAGCCGTTTTATAGTATTTTGATGTAATGAGTGATGGAAAAAGCTAAATATGGGAAACAAAATGGCGTTTTAGCTGAACATTTAGCTCTCTGTGTGATGCTCTTGGATTTAGACTTTCATCTCACGCATTTGTGTACCGATGCATATTAAAGGGGAATCGCTCATGAATGTGTGAGTGCAGGTCTGTTATCCGCTGTTTGTTGTTATGGAGGAGGAATGGCCTGCGTAGATGTTGACACCGAGTGCTCGGCGTACTCTTGTATTTCAGCCATTCGACTGTGTTTTCCGTATAACGGTGACTTTAAGAGAGATGGGAGCTCACGGTAAAGCTAACGTGTCTGATGACGTTTTTAAATTCCGCTGTATTGATGGCCAATTTACGGCGTATTCATCCCCAGAGGGAAGTGAAAATTACCCCCGTGGAGCGCGCCACAACAAATGGGCTCGGACAAAGTAAACTGTGTTTTGTGTAGTTGGGATGAATGGCTAACCATAGAAGGCGCAGTCATCATACTTTTCAAAAGTGCTTTCGGGCAATTACTCCCTCCCCACTTCCGATCGCACAAACGCTCCGTCTTTTAGGGCGATTTTGAAAAACAGCCCTTTGATCTCAGAGTCTGTTAGCCTGTCGCTACGGCCCGTGTACCACCGTGGACAGGAATGCCATGACCACAACGGGAACAGCGGGGGAAAGAAGAAGAAGAAAAAAAAAAAATCCATTTTGAAATGTTACTTTTATCTGATCAGAAGCAGACAGGTAATCATTTCGGCTGAACGGCCTCCCTGATCCTATTGAGGTTCACATTTCTTCAGATGTCTCTTGACCCATTCACCACATCACTGAGGCTAAGTGCCTGCTCCTGTGACTAACACAGTGACTAACGCAGTCAGTGGGACTTTGTCCTTGCAGTGAGCCCTATCACTGAGTCATCCAAGCCAGAACGCACACAGCCTAGCCTACTGAGTGCTGGATAAAATAAAATAAAATAAAACAAAATAAAATAAAGTAGTTAGGGTCTGACCTCTTCTCTTGCGTTCTGACTGATGTCTTTTAGGCGACTGGGAATGATCCAGTCAGTTAGCCGCTGCTAGCATCCCTCTGGTAAACACAGCTCACTTTATTCATAGTGGATTTTTATGATTTATTATTCTTTTTCTTTTTTGCATCCTGTGTTAATTTGCGGACAAAACACACTTGTCATGTAACTCCCCAGAAGATCTCAGTCAGCTGAGGATGGCTTCCACTTTGCAATACTCTAGGTCACCAGATCCATGGCATCTGATTGGCCAGACAACTCACCTAAGTTCACCTGTGCAGCTGCTGCAGATAGATCCCAGGCAGCTGATTGGTCAGAGGAATCTCCCAGTTCAGCTGTGCAGCTGCGGCAGGTAGATCCCAGGCATGTGATTGGTCAGACTGGACACCTCGTTCAAGCTGCACAGTTGAAGCAGGAGGTTCCGAGTCATCCGATTGGTCAGACGAGTCGCTATGGGACACCGGGGGACGGCTCTGCTCCACTGAACCCCTCCCACGCTGGCTCACTCCTCAGTGTGTCCGGCTATCCGCCATCTTGATCGACACTCAGCTGCAGGGCTCGGTGGCGCTGTCAGGAGTGGAATTCAGTCCAGACCACGAGGCAGGTCGCCGCACATCAGGCTAGTCCAGTCGATTCAGAAAGAACCGCTGCTCATCTCGTCTACACTCGGCCAAAACGCACACACACACACACACACACACACACACACACACACTCTTAGCCAAAACGCACACACACACACACACACACACACACACACACACACTCTCAGCCAAAACGCACACACACACACACACACACACTCTCAGCCAAAACACACACACACACACACACTCTCAGCCAAGACACACACACACACACACACACACACACACACACACACACACACACACTCTCACAAGACACACACACACACACACACACACTCTCAGCCAAGACACACACACACACACACACACACCACACTCTCAGCCAAGACACACACACACACACACACACACACACACTCTCAGCCAAAACGCACACACACACACACACACACACACACACACACACACACACACACACACACACACACACACACACACTCTCAGCCAAAACGCACACACACGCACACACACACACACACACTCTCAGCCAAAACGCACACACACTCAGCCAAGACACACACACACACACACACACACACACACACACACACACACACACTCTCAGCCAAAACGCACACACACACACACACACACACACACAGTCATTCATGGGAAACTAAGTCTTACTTTTCTTACCTAATGAGGAGGCCGTCCTTGGTGCTGACACTCGCGCACACACGCGGGCGCACGGCCTCTCTTTCGGGGTTAAAGGGGGGCTGTAAATAAGGTTTTTTTTTTTACGCCGTTGTGACTCAGCAGTCTAGCTCATTCTGTGGAAATAAAGACCCTCATAACCGCGTCTGGAGTGAAGTGTTTTTCTGTCTGGATTGCCTCTCTTTTATAAGATAAGGGCGAATGTTTTCCTTCTCACCCTCTTCACTCACATTCTGCATGAGTTTACAAGCTGTGCCTTTGTTGATTCTGAAACGATGTCTCCTAACCCATTTGCTTCGTAGTAACCTTACATTTTCTAATTTTGCTCCCACCAGTGCTCTGCGCTCTATTATTTTCCCACCACACACACTCCTGAACTGAAAGATTTAAGAAGTACGCTAATTCACCCCAATTAGCATACGAGCTCCTAAATGATTTTCCCAGTATCCTTCATAGCCACACGTCAATTTTCGGGGGCAAATTCTCCGTCCTAAAATAGGAGCACTTGTAGAGCCCTGCCGACAAAGAACTGCAGCTTTTGACTTTGCGTTGTGAGTTTATGAACTGGCTGCCGCCATCGATCGTGACCCAGGTGACCTAGCGTTAGCATTGTTTGGGGCCTAAAGCTGTGTGCGCCGAGCGCTCATGCTAGTCACTCTGGGGCGGAGGGCACTGCTAAATGCTAAATGCTGGGAAAAAAGATGTGAAACGTCTCTTTCATGGTCAGTCCCCTGAGGACCCGAGGAGAGATGTGAAGTGTGTTATCCCAAATGCCACCGCCGAACCCCAGAGGCATCAAACAAAGATATGATTTATGGGCACCCCCTGGCAGGCGCAGCCTCTTGGTTTTGACTGTCAGGAACTTATGGAAAATGTCACGGGTGATTTATTTATTTATTTAGTTTGGTTAAGGGCAGACACGTTATCTGCGTTCTTCTCTAGCTCATAAGGTGCCCTTCCCTGTAAATGTTATGTCAGCATTAAAAGACCGTCAGTCCAAATTGGCGTGACCTCATACCATGGTGGACACACTAGGCCAGAAGTGGATTAAAGGGCATTAGTGTGCCATAATGGGTATAGGATGCAAAGATTGCAGGTTTGATTCCCAACTGGGGCACTGCTGTTGTGTCCTAGAGCAAGTTTCTTATCCCGAACTGATTTACCCAAAAAAAAAACCCTGCCTTATGAATGGATTGTAAAAAAGAATGAGAACAATTATCCAAATGTATCCACAGCTGCCTCAACAGATGTTGTGAATTCAAAGGTTTATTATGTTTTAGTGCTAAACTTTTGTTCTTTTACAGTTTACGAACGCAGATGTAACAAATAAACAGTAGATTCAAAGTCAGAGCACTACTTGCATTCAGCATGTCATTAACCATTATATGCTGCTAGACAGTGACACACACATTCATACAGGGCTTAAAATGGTCGTCGTTTTTTTTTTCTTTTTTTTTACAGGACCATTAAACGTGTGTCTGGGATTAAACAAGGATTCATTTCAGGCGTTAGTTCCAGCTGTTTCTGCCCGTGTTTTATCCGGCCCGGCATTGATTTACAGAGCTCACGGCAATTATTCAGCTAAATCTGCGCCGGCTCCTTAATCACTGGCTTTTTCTCTATTTCCAAAAGGGGCGAAACGTGGTCTGCTAACCGCAGCAGGACCGGTGTGGGTGACGGTCTTTATCTGCGCGGCCTGTGCGAGAGGGAGACGCTGTCTCCGCGCTCCGATAAGATCCCCGCGCTCCGTCCGTCCTCATTAATAATGAATGGGATGGGAATTCCCATGATGCCTGGGAAGCTGAGACCGGCTAACGGCTACGGTGGCTCCCGGAAGAGCCCTGAGGCACCAGCCGGATGGGCGAAAGCGTGCACCAGGGACCCGAGTCGGGCCTGTGGATTTTCGGTCCGTGTGGACGGGCTCGAGCAGGCCTGCAGGAGGGATACGGCTTTGTCATAGGCTCATTTTGACTCCGCCTATCCAGAAGCACGCTGTGGGTTTTCATCTGACTTTGCTTGCTTTTGTGTGTGTGTGTGTGTGTGTGTGTGTGTGTGTGTGTGTGTGTGTGTGTGTGTGTGTGTGTGTGTGTGTGTGTGTGTGTGTGTGTGTGTGTGTGTGTGTGTGTGCGCGAGTCTGTGTGTGTGTGCATGTGTGTGTGTGTGTGTGTGTGTGTGTGTGTGTGTGTGTGTGTGCGTGTGTGTGTGTGTGTGTGTGTGTGTGTGTGTGTGTGTGTGTGAGTGTGTGAGTGTGTTTTGACCCAGGTGTTGTTATGGTTTCAGTTTTAGAGGACAGAGCCAGATGTGCTTGATTGGATTCTTGATCTAATTTGCTTTAATGAAAAGGACTGGCAGCCTATCTCCCAACATCTGTCCAATATTGGATTCCTTTGCTCTTTTTGTTGTTATTTAATTTTGCTGTTATTGAACTACACACGGATATTACAGGATTAAAAAAAAAAAAAAATATCCCTCCTTTTCGTGAAAATCATATTGTACTTAGCGCTGCTGATTAATGTGCGGCCCCCAACAATTATTGTTGGGGTGAATGTGTGCCACCAGGTAATAAGCGCTATAAAATGCTTTGTGTGTGGCTATTGAAACCCACTGAGCCGTTGCACATCTATCAGCAGGAACATTAGGCAAACAAATATTGAGCTGAGGTCTAAATTGCCTGTTGGAATTGAAAGATTCTAATGAAACTTTCAGAGACACATTAGCATTTTTTAGCGAATTTGTCCCGTGCTTGTGTTGCAGATCCAAAAAAAAATAGGTAGAAATAGGTAACATTTTGTATTAATATCTCTAACACAATGTCTTACCGTCTTTTGTCACCTTCTCCTGTCATTTCCAGCCAGAGGAAACCTATTCGTCCAATAAAAATTCACTATAACTCAAAATTGGCATGGGTATGAATAATTTTGGGCTTAAATGTATGTATGTCTTTCTTTCTTTTCCCTTTCTCTCTCCTGCTCTTTTTCAGTCTCTCAATTCTTTTCTTCACCTCTCCCTTTCTCTCTCTTCTTCAGTCTCCCTCTCTCTCTTTCCCTCTCCCTCTCTCTTTCCCTTTCCCTCTTTCCCTTTCTCTCTCCCTCTCTCTTCTTCACTCTCTCTCTCTCTCTCTCTCTCTCTCTCTCTCTCTGCGCATGTCTCTCTCTCTCTGTCCGTTGCCTACCTGTTGGAGGTGTGCACAGCTGAGTCATTCTGTTTTCCCCTGTGCTCGCCCTTGCGTTGCCGAAGCAGATCATGTGACGACTCGGCTGTCACCCAGTCCCCTGGTGGATTCAAGGTGGCTTCTCTGGCCTGAAAGGTAGACATTTTAGCAGCAGAACCCCCCCCCCCCCCCCCCCCCCCCACGCCCAAGGGAAGCAGCAAAAATGTCCATAATTTACCCTCTGTATCCTTGGTTTAAAATGCAACTCTTTTCAATGAAAGTAGCAAACAAGTTTTTCTAATTCAAATTTCAACTTACACCCTATTAGCAAAAAAAAAAAATAGTGTTCTTTCTTCCCCATCAAAAAATGAATAATATAATTAATGTAACAAATCATTTCTGAATTTCTGGTTCGTCAGGGCTGAAACTCATCATTATAGTGTCACCACAAATCGAAGAGGTGACGGTTATTGCCCCTTTGCCTACGTTCTCTACTATATAACAGGCCTGTCCTCCTCACCTAAAGAATTAAATGAAGTGCTATTGTGAGATTTAATCTGATTTGACATCGTCTGTCTTTCTGAACATGCTACACGCAGGCTAGCAATAGCTGCGGTTAATGCTGGTTTATGGACATGAGGACTGTACTCACTCCCCCCAGGGGCCAGCCATGTTTTCCCATCTAAAATACTGCATTATCATTGGCTAATATAACTGCTGGCCAATCGTGTGTCCGCTCCCCCCAGCCACCCCGTCCCATGAAGAAATCCTGGTAACCCCCCCGGTGCACATTAGTGGAGGGGGGGCCGTGGGGGAGTGGGAATGCTTTCAGGGGCCCTGTCACTGTATAGGGTCCAAAGCTGGCCCCTGACCCCCCCCCCCACATACCCCCTTCCCCGGTCCACAATCGCAACGGTGGCAAATCCTGTGATCCCTACCTGGCCTCACTGCTCTCACGCACTCTACTCTGTCCCTGTGCTGCTGGGCAACGATAGAAATTAGCACTCGTTAGTCTGTGCCAAAGATGGATAACACCCCAAATTAAGTTCATTGGCTCACGATTAAAATTAATTTTCGCTGGGATTTCATTGAACGTAGGGCAGGGGTACGCTTGTTCCAGTCCATAATTCTCGCGTAGAGAGGTTATTAATTTAGGCAAATGGGGGGGGGGGAGAAAATAAAATTTAAAAAAAGAAAGATGAAAATCCCAGCTTGATTGCTTTCAGCTATTCTTATGTCAATGAGGTGAAACCCCAGAATGATGTCTAGATATTTTATTATTTTACCAAAACAGCTCTATAGAATGGATGAGATTTTTACTAGGCCTTACTCGCTGTTAACTCTCAGTAATATGAAGCACGCTAGTTTAAGGCACAGCGCAGTGCTCACAAAAGAATATATCTTGTTATTTTTTTGTTATATTATTGATAATTATTGATTTGATATTATATCATTGCACTTATTCGTGGTTTATTTCTTTCATGTTTTATTAGGGGTCTTCGCCTGTGCCAGCTTACAGTACATTTATCATCTGGCCAATTTTTCTCTTATAATAAAAGTGCCACAAGGTGCTCTTAACCTGCAATTTACTCCGGTCACATTTATTATCAGCAGGACAGCAGAATACAGACCTTTTTCTTCTTTCTTTTTTTATTTATTTATGACCAATACATTCTTCTTACATTTTACTAAAAAACTATCTCTGTAGCCTTTATCAATGCTGTAGCTATACTGTAGATGTCCTGTGATTTTTGTCCACAGTTAGCTTACAACACTGAGCTCAATCCATTCAATTCAATTCAATTTTATATGTATAGCCACTTTTTTACAGAGATCTGTCACAAAGACACCTTACAGAGTAGCAAGGCGAGAGGCAGAGCAAACAGAGCAAACAGAGCGAACGCCAGGCCTGAACCCCCACATAGCAGGTGCATGAGGTAAATAACTCCCGGTGGGGGAGTGACTGCAGACATTCAACCAGACGGCCCGCCGACAGCCCGTCACCGCCACTGCTCCTCGCTCACCGAAGCCCGAGAAGAAGAAAGGTCAGGGGAAACCACACACACACCGCCTGCGCCCTGGGGTCCCGATCGCTTAATCCCGTTAGGACGCATTCCCAGAATGCCTCATCATACCGGCGAATGGGATTCCATTTTGAACTGTCACTCAAACCATCAAGCGGTTTCCCGCCGCGTAATCAACACGCGAACGTCCCAATTAAATGTCAGGCGGGACGGGCGGACTGGGCGGGACGCGTGTGCCTGCGTTGGCTTTTTAATGAGCCTGCTGTGGATAATGAGTAGAGCGGCGCGCGAGGCCGCCGTGTGGAAACAGAGCTGTAATCCGCCACGGCTCGGTGCCTGTCCCCACTGACTGCGCAGCGCGTTGCGCACGCGTTTGTCTCCGCAGGGTAATGCACCGGAGACCTCGGAGCAGTTTGAATACGGGCGCATTACCACGCCCGGGGGGTTTCAAACAGCGACCCCCCCACTCCACACCTCCTCGGCTTATTGTTGGATATTTTACGGTGGCGCTCGCAAACGGTCGCGCAAAACGGGCCAGGGGGCAGCGCAGCGGCAGCCGTTTCATCTCTGCGTTTCAAGGGCAGAGGACATGAAAGAGCGCAAGCCCAAATTAGAGCGTGACAAACTTGACAGACAGAGAAAAAAAATAAAGCTAAAAAAAAAAAAAAAAACACACCTCACACACTTGGGAAAGGTCATTTACAACAAAAGCAGACCCTCCTGTGGCCCTCAGCCGGTTTGAAAGAAATGCTACAATTATTTCGGCTGACATTATATTTGAGGACGTATTGTGGTTTCTGGGCTGTGTGAATGTCAGGCCCGTGAGATGCCATGCTAAGTGCCCTCCCTGGCACTCGTCTGAAGAGAAGAGTCTCTTTACTGCATCCGGGGACTTGCATGGGTGAAGAGCGAACTGGAGTTAACGAAGAAGACCTGTAGGCAGCATCACCTGCGGGCGTTTCCATAGATACCCTCTTGAAAGCAAATTCTTTCCTTCAAAAAAGCAGGGTTTCAATGAATGTCGTGTTTGATTCCATCATATAACAGCTATTGCAGACTCTTCCAGTAGTAACTGCTTTATAACAGCTTTATAACAGCTATTACAGATTCTTACAGTAGTAACAGCTTTATAACAGCTATTACAGACTCTTCCAGTAGTAACTGCTTTATAACTGCTATTACAGACTCTTACAGTAGTAACTGCTTTATAACTGCTATTACAGACTCTTCCAGTAGTAACTGCTTTATAACTGCTATTACAGACTCTTCCATAGTAACTGCTTTATAACAGCTCTTACAGACTCTTCCAGTAGTAACAGTTTATAACAGCTATTACAGACTCTTCCAGTAGTAACTGCTTTATAACTGCTATTACAGACTCTTCCAGCTTTATAACTGCTTTATAGTAACTGATTTATAACTGCTATTACAGACTCTTCCAGTAGTAACTGCTTTATAACTGCTATTACAGACTCTTCCAGTAGTAACTGCTTTATAACTGCTATTACAGACTCTTCCAGTAGTAACTGCTTTATAACAGCTATTACAGACTCTTCCAGTAGTAACAGCTTTATAACAGCTATTACAGACTCTTCCAGTAGTAACTGCTTTATAACTGCTATTACAGACTCTTCCAGTAGTAACTGCTTTATAGCAGCTATTACAGACTCTTCCAGTAGTAACTGCTTTATAACAGCTATTACAGACTCTTCCAGTAGTAACTGCTTTATAACAGCTATTACAGACTCTTCCAGTAGTAACTGCTTTATAACAGCTCTTACAGACTCTTCCAGTAGTAACTGCTTTATAACAGCTATTGCAGACTCTTCCAGTAGTAACTGCTTTATAACAGCTATTACAGACTCTTACAGTAGTAACAGCTTTATAACAGCTATTACAGACTCTTCCAGTAGTACCTGCTTTATAACAGCTTTACAGACTCTTCCAGTAGTAACTGCTTTATAACAGCTCTTACAGACTCTTCCAGTAGTAACAGCTTTATAACAGCTCTTACAGACTCTTCCAGTAGTAACTGCTTTATAACAGCTCTTACAGACTCTTCCAGTAGTAACTGCTTTATAACAGCTCTTACAGACTCTTCCAGTAGTAACAGCTTTATAACAGCTCTTACAGACTCTTCCAGTAGTAACAGCTTTATAACAGCTATTACAGACTCTTCCAGTAGTAACAGCTTTATAACAGCTCTTACAGACTCCTTCCAGTAGTAACTGCTTTATAACAGCTCTTACAGACTCTTCCAGTAGTAACAGCTTTATAACAGCTCTTACAGACTCTTCCAGTAGTAACAGCTTTATAACAGCTCTTACAGACTCTTCCAGTAGTAACAGCTTTATAACAGCTATTACAGACTCTTCCAGTAGTAACTGCTTTATAACAGCTCTTACAGACTCTTCCAGTAGTAACTGCTTTATAACAGCTCTTACAGACTCTTCCAGTAGTAACTGCTTTATAACAGCTCTTACAGACTCTTCCAGTAGTAACTGCTTTATAACAGCTCTTACAGACTCTTCCAGTAGTAACAGCTTTATAACAGCTATTACAGACTCTTCCAGTAGTAACTGCTTTATAACAGCTATTACAGACTCTTCCAGTAGTAACTGCTTTATAACAGCTATTACAGACTCTTCCAGTAGTAACTGCTTTATAACAGCTCTTACAGACTCTTCCAGTAGTAACAGTAGTAACTCTCATTTACTCCGCTCTTCCCGTTTGTGGCGGAGGTGGCGGATGTGTGGGGGAGGTGGCGGATGTGTGGCGGGGGGGCGAGCGAAGCGTGAAATGGCGTCTCCCTGAGGGCCGAGGAGTCGCTGCTGTGCACCGTGGGGAGGCTCCAGTTTTACGGTTTTGGGCGGGGGGAAAAAAAAAACCAGTAAGCGATGGGCGGGGCCGCCTGCGTGCGATAGGGCCGTGAGACAAGATGCGACACTTTGCTCAAAACCCTGACCCGTCGCATATTCAGCCGAACATTCGTTTATTTACTTATTTATTTATTTACAGTCAAATTTTCAGTGTCAGTTTAACAGAGTCTGAGTTCAATAGCGAGCAGATTTACTGTCAGAATAAAATGTTGATTTTGAATCAGAGTTGATTCAGCACTGCACATTTTATTGTGGCTTGTCTTAAAATATTCCAGTCTAGGGTGCCTAGTTTTTTCCAATCCCACTGTGCATTATCATTTATTTGGAAGGACACTGTTAAATTGAAGCTGTACCTGCAGTTGTTTTCAGTCCAATGTCAGTCTGTGGTTGTCTATATTTTGAAGCTCATTGCTAAATCATAGACGGACCTGTCCTTTTTGATAAATTCACTGGAGTTCATATCTGTTGTTGCTTTACAAAGATACAGGTCACTTATTTTTATATACAGTCATTTACTTGAATTTTTCTTGTTGTTGCCGTGGAACTTATCTGTGGTAAAAAAAAACCTCCTGGACAGAGACCTGATGGCGCTCCAGGCCAGGCCTACAAGCATATTTTTGAAGGCTCTGTGTTGTGTTTGGAGCTGAGTGTTCCTGGGATGCGTAGAGGCTGTGGGGCAGGCGGTTAGCTGGTGATGAAGAGGCCTGCCGTGGGCTGGTAGCATCTGACTGCTGTGAGCCCCCAAACGCCAATGCTGAACGCTGAAAGCCGAGGAGGGAAAAAACATGCTGTCCCCCGGGGGGGGGGGGGGGGGGGGGGGGGCGTGTACACAGAACTGAGCTGGACTGATTGTTTACGACAGCCAGCCCCCCCCCCCCCCACACCACCACCATCACAACCCCCCCCCCCCCACCACCACCACCTCCCCCACACAGCCCTCCCATACCCCCCCCCCTTCACTCTCCAACACCACTATCACCACCCGCCCCCCCCATGCACCACCACCACCCCCCCCTCCCCCCACCCCCCCCCCCCGCCCACACACACTCACCACAGTAAGATGTTCTGTAGCTGTGCAGTCCTGCCAGGGCAGTGCATGAATGAGCTATCTGTGCAAAGCTGTGTTGTAGTCACCCCATCGGGCTCAAACATCTCACTTATTTCCAGCGATGCCTGGGGAGCGGCTGAGGGGAGGGGGGGGGGGTGTCTGGGGGAGGGGGTATCGCATGGACCCTGGCACGGCTCTTCACATTTTTAACGTGTGTAAAAAGAAGAGAAAGCGGGCCTGTGTGTGCAGAGACAGTGCTGGGAGACACAGGGGGGTCTGTTAACCCTGCCCCCGCCCCGCCCCCCTCAGGGAGATACCGCCCCCGCCCTGCCGTGCCCCGCCCCGCCCCCGCCCCCCCTCAGGGAGATACCGCCCCTCGCCGCACGTGTATATCGATCGCCGCTTGTATCCATAGCGACGCACACTGCAGTAACAAGCAACATAGCTGATATGACAGTGTTTAATTTCCCTCTGTTGTCAGATATGATTATCGCTGGCCCTGCTGGCTCTAATAGGACTCATCCTGCAGTAGAGCCCAAATGAGCTCCTCTGTGACCCGCCTTCTCCGAACCCCTCCTCACGCTCGCCCAGGTTTCTCCACACGCTGACAGATGGACAGACTGACAGACCGACGGACAGACTAACTGGCTAACTGACTGACTGACTGATTGACTGACTGACGGAAGAACAGGACAGCCAGATAGACAGACAGACTAACGGACAGACAGACAGCCTGTTAGCTCCTGGACTCTGCTGTCTAGACGCTGTCCCAGTTTTTCGCAGTTCTGTGGTTTTGCCGTGCCTACAGCCCACACCATTAAACACTCGTGCAGCGCTGAACAATGCCTTTAAATTGATGAATTGCAGAGTAGCCATTGAACATTATGGCCGTGCTTCCACTGATGGATTGAATTGCCGTTAATTACCTGGATTGAAAAGGAATTGACCCGGGCCTTGCTGTGGAGCATCTCTTCTCTGGTTGGAGAATCGGCGCGGTACGCTGATGGTGATTTATTTTTTTTGTAAGCGTAGTGGTTTCCTCCCGCCGCCCTGCTGTGACTGACTCACTCCTCTGCCCCCCCACCCCCCCCCCAGAAACATTGTCGCTGTGTACAGCCAGACATCCGAGGGGATGAAGCCTGTGCTCAGTTAGGCCGGACGCAGCAGAGGTCGGCGGCGCGGACGTTAGCGGCAGCTCTGCCTGATGTGCCCAGAGCTCGGTCCCGATGTTAGCAGGTTCGGTTAGCCACAGTACCGCCTGCGCTAGCGGGCTAGTCACATTGGAGCGGATCACTGGCCGGGGGCCTCCACAAGCAATGCATCATGGGAAATCAAACCTGGAAGCCCAGACCATCGCAACACAACCCCCTATATCAGAGGTGCACAACTCCCATGCTTGGAGGGCTGGTTTGCATTTTGGTTTTCAGTCCAACCAATTACCTTAGTTGTAGTTTTCTGACAGTTCTATAAACTACTCTGGTTCACTCCCATACCTGAGCACAGTCAAATCTATAGGATACACCTGCAGTCTGCGGCTGTAGCTAGGGCTTACACAAATGTCAGATCAAGATATGATTGCGCTAATTAATTAAGAGGAGAAGCTGACACAAAATCCTGAAATGGTTCAGCCCCTGCAGTTAGACCCATTCTCTAAATTGCCCATTTCCTTCTCAGTCATTTTGGCCCCTCAGAGAACGGGGGGCGGGGGGGGGGGGGGGGGGGGGGGGGGGGGGAGAGAAAGAGGGATCCCGTACATAGCAATCTGTGAGGATCATCGCCTTTATCAGAGGGAGCTGACGGCCAATTTGCACGTGTGCCCTTCAGCTTCGACAAGCAGACAAAAGCGTTTCGGTCCTGGTGACTCTCGCCTGTCATTGGCTGGGGCCTGTCCCTGGCTCGCCTCCAGAACCGCGGCTGAAGGTGAGCGTGCGTGTGGACGGACGGAAGGACGGAAGGACGGACGGACGGACGCAGCCTTCGTCTATCTATTCATTTGTTCATTTAACGCTGTTTGTTGATAGTTCAGTTCACCGGGCGCAACTCTTTTTCTTTCCTTCTCTCTTTAGCTTTAATCGTAACGGCTGTTTGGCGGACTGGCTCGTCGTAACTCTATTAGCCGGGATCCCTACGAGCTGGAATTTACGAAGCGTGTCATTGCGGGGGGGGGGGGGGGGGGGCTTGTAATCTCAACTTCACAGCTCCGTTCAGCGACACTGTTTTCACACGGAGGAAACGCGCTCGCTTCAAATGACTGAACAGAAGGCAGCTAATGTACAACACCAGAAGTGTTCAGTGAATGTTCTTGAGTTAACAATGACTGAGTAGTCTGTTTTGTTTTAATTCAGGCGTGTCTGGCTTATCCTTTAATAGTGACATTTTTGTTTTAGGCTTCGTTTCTTCTGTGAGCTGGATATGGTGGAACCCGAGTCCTTCTCCATTACCTGTGTTAGTGGCCTCAATTAGATTCTACGAAAGACCAGATGGTTTTGATTTCAGTTTTTGTTTCTCTCTTTCTTTATTTCTTTTTTACCTAGTTCGAGCGGACAAAAGAATTCCAGCCTTTGAGAGCAATGGAAGTGGAGGAAAAAAAAGTACTTTTCTTTTTTATGTTTTACCTATATTGCTTTCTGAAAGTGGCTGTAATTCTGTTCCCTTTGTCTCTTTTTTACGTGCCTTGGCAGAGCTGTGGGGTGGCGGCGCGATATTATTTGTTCCTCATCATAAAGGGAGCGACCCTCGGGAGTGAATGCAAGGCCCCCTGAGCTGTCAGCTGGGATTCGCTTTTTTAAATTTACCCGTCTCTCCAACTGACGCTGAAGGGTGGCCAGAGGATAGCATCGTTCTTCCACCGCAGTGTGCCAACAGCCAGCTCTCTCGCTGTAGCTCCGCACGCTCCCAGCATGCATTGCGTGTAGTAACTGAGTTCACTTTTACACGCGTTGACCTTCTGCAAGTGGAACTCTGATGACGGCTTGACAACAAAATCCATTGATTTTTAAAAAAAATATCCAAATAGGCCCATTTCTTTTGCACCAACTGTGGTTGGAATGAAAAGAAAATCTTGGCTAAGCTTTTCAGCAGGTCATAAAGTCAGGTCAAAAATAATAAACTCTCAGAGGACTCTTAAGAGCTTTGTTCCGGTTTATTTTATTCTTAATTATGCAGTTATACGGTACAGTTTGAAACAAACAAACGAAAGCCCACTGGGGTTTAATAAAGCCCTGTCCCTTCCAGTCGTAACGGCCCCGAATTCTCTAATGATATTTGGTCTCCCAGATTGGTTTGGCCCTGCGGTGGGTCCTATTCTATTCTATCACTGCCACGCCTGTGTGTATTTTTAGGCTTCGGTGACTGGAGTGAATTTTTATATGTCTGAGTACACAGCGTGTTTGTTTACCAGGCCAGCGCGGGTCTGCGCCAGCTGTGGTCAGGTGCTCGGGCTGCGGGGCTGTGAGAGCAGCATCAGTAAATTTGTCTTACAGACAAGTTGATCTTACTCTCTTACTCTCTCTCTCTCTCTCTCTCTCTCTCTCTTTTTAGTCCTTTGATCAGCTCGGGCCCGCCGTATTGTGAACGACAGTGATGTATGTGCGGAGAACCCGGAGTCTGAGCGCGAGGAGAAAAACAATATCGCGGTGTTGAGTCCGCGCGCGTCGCTTAAGAAAATCATATTTCAGGTGTGTTCTCAGACGCCGACCTGGGATGGAAAAAAGAAAAAAACGGCACAGATACGTCTGTCGATTCTGCGCCCGATTACTCCAGATATTTGTCGGTGATGCGCTTTGACCCCTTTCAGCGATATGTATGTAACAGACAGGGGAACTCGACTTGCGATTGGACGTTCACGGGGCCCAAATCCTATCAGAGGGCACTGATGCGGAACGAATCGCCCAATGGAATGAGTGAGCGAACCGCACCTTGTAATTACGCAGATTTTTTTATTAACGCACGGTCATACTTGACCGTGCCAAAAGCAAATTGAGTTATAATTCCTGAAATTAAGTGTACTCACTGAAGGCAGAATTAATGTTAGCTCCTCTAATGTAATCTCATTCGTATTAGTTACAGTGCATGAAACGAAAGCAGCTCTCTTCCCTCGCGGCCTTAGGTTTAACAGGAGTAACAGACGAAGGTGTGAAAAGGAGATCTCTTTCCTTTATTTTAAAAAAAGAGAGTGTTGCTTTTTTTTTTACCCTGAGTGTCTAGCCAGGGCTGTTTACAGCACACGTGCCCCACGTCGCGATGGCGATCGATTCCCTGTGGAGGCACACGGGTCGGAAACATTGATTTCCCGCTGAAGGAGGAGGTGTAAACGGTGAGTGTTTGATAAGCCAGCACCGCGTTCTTATTAAAGGCTGTTATTGACAGCTTCAGAAGATGAGGAGGAGGGAGGAGGAGGAGGAAGAGGAGGAAGTGGAAGAACGCAGAGTGCGCCACCGAGGAGTGAGGCCCCATTGCGTAACAATGGTCGTCGCCATGGCGTTACAGCACCGGTAACCAACCCTGTTCCTGGAGATCTACCATCCCCTAGGTTTCCATTTCGACCCTGGTTTTGGCACACCTGACTCTACTAACTAGCAGCTCAATGCAGATCTTTAGCTGGGGAATGAGGTGTGGCTTTGTTATGGTTGGAGTGTAGACGTACAGGACAGTAGATCTCCAGGAGCAGGGTTCGGCAGCCCTGCTCTAGCTGAATGAGGTGTCGCTTTGTTAGGGTTGGAGTGTAGACCTACAGGGCAGTAGATCTCCAGGAGCAGGGTTGGGCAGCCCTGATCTAGCTGAATGGGGTGTGGCTTTGTTAGGGTTGGAGTGAAAACCTACAGTGTGGTAGATCTCCAGGATTGCTTATGACTAAACGTGAACATTAATACCTGCTGTGAAAAATACCCTGAGCATAAAGCGCCGTCGTGCGCGTTTGAGGAAGGATCGGCGGAAACCGCTGCCGAGTCAGACTGGCTTCGGGTTCTGGGTGGGTTTGGCGGGTTTGGGCAGGTTTGGGCGGGTTTGGACGGTTTTGGCGGGTTTGGACGGGTTTGGCGGGTTTGACGGGTTTGGGCGGGTTTGGCGGGTTTGGGCAGGTTTGGGCGGGTTTTGGGCGGGTTTGGGCAGGTTTGGCGGGTTTGGGCAGGTTTGGCGGGTTTGGGCAGGGTTTGGGCGGGTTTTGGGCGGGTTTGGGCAGGTTTGGCGGGTTTGGGCAGGTTTGGCGGGTTTGGGCAGGTTTGGCGGGTTTGGGCAGGTTTGGCGGGTTTGGGCAGGGGGCGGGTTTTGGGCGGGTTTGGGCAGGTTTGGGCGGTTTTGGGCAGGTTTGGCGGGTTTGGGCACGGGTTTGGGCGGGTTTGGGCAGGTTTGGCGGGTTTGGCGGGTTTGGCGGTTGGAAGCGAAGATCTGGCTCACGACGAGGAGCCTCCCTCACGGCACCGGAGCGTCAATCAGACGGCGACCGACGGCGAAATCATCCACAGCAAGCGGCCTTCATCATCATCATCATCATCATCATCATCATCTGTGTCTCCAGGCAATCAAGCACCCACCCCCACCCCCACCCCCCACCAGCCCCTGCCTCACCACCCCCACCCCCCCCCCCTCCTCGAATTGAGCGGATAGCGGGGAACCTGCCTGATTGGTCTTGATTGCTCTCTTATTATAGGTGCCTCAGCTGGTCTTCCAGCGGAAAAAATTATTTCAAGGATGTCTGTCCCATTGCTTTATTGTTATTGGTCTGTTTTTTTTTTTTTAAATCAGGGGGCCCAGAACAGCTTGTGACTGGGCCCGGACGGGGCGGGGGCACGGCTGGGGCGCGCCAGCCAATGAGGACAGAGTAGAGCCTGTTGTCGTGGAACTCGTGCGCTCCGCACCTTCATCAGGAGTGCTGTCTGATAAAGGCACAAAATGGAGCCTCCGCGCGTGTACGCTCACCGCTCTTCCTCATCGCTGATTCCCGAAGCCCTGCGCCCGTGGCGATGTCACGCGTAGCCGCGTCTATTTACCGTCCGTTCATGCAAATCACGTTCAGCTCGTTTCCGCTCAGTTTAATGAAAGGCATCTGCGGCTAAGGGAGAAAATGATAGTAAATGTGCAGAGCTTCTCCTTTTCCAGTGCAGGGCTCTGATGGCTCTCTAATGCTGTGCGGGTGCACTCGTGCCCTTAGAAGGCAAGTCTGATCCCACTCTGCCTAATGGTGCTGAGTGACGGCCTTCAGCCCGTATCTAAAGCATCTCTTTTACCTCAGAGAGGGCTGTGTTTGAAGATGACAATGCCCCCCTCCCCCCGCCCCCCCTCCCTCCACAGAGCGGGGGAGTACTCACCCAGAGGTTATGAGGGAAAATGACACCGCCGCTATCCAAATGTCACCGTGTCACCCCCGTCCCCCGAACTGAACCCAGCCGGGACATTTATAGCATATTCCGGAACAATACCTGAGACAGAATGTTCCGGGCCAGCGCGTAAGCGCGAGATGATTGACATTAGGTTAGAAGAGAGGTGTTGTTTTTCCCTCCTACAGTACCCCGGCATTATGGGCCAAATGCAGCAGGCCCAATGCCCAGTTAAGTGACTTTGCGTTGGTGTTTGGTCTTTTCTTTTTTTTCTTCCTTTTTTACTTGCATGGTTTGCTTTGCCCTGAAACTCTTTTGTTGTCCTTTGAAGGTTTGTGCATTCATGAAAATGGTTTGGAATGACTAACACTGAGCTGAATATACTGTATAGAATTCTATAGTATAGTGGAGTATAGTATAGTACAGTTATTATAGTATGTACAGTAGGTGTAGTATAATATTGTATAGTACGTATAGTATAGTATAGTATAGTATATGAGTAGTAAAGTATAGTATAGTGTAGTGTAGTGTAGTGTATTGTGGTATAGTGCAGTGTAGTGTAGTGTATTGTGGTATAGTGCAGTGTAGTGTAGTGTAGTGTATTGTAGTATAGTGCAGTGTAGTGTAGTGTAGTGTATGGTATAGTGCAGTGTAGTGTAGTGTATTGTAGTATAGTGCAGTGTAGTGTATTGTGGTATAGTGCAGTGTAGTGTATTGTAGTATAGTGCAGTGTAGTGTATTGTGGTATAGTGCAGTGTAGTGTATTGTAGTATAGTGCAGTGTAGTGTATTGTGGTATAGTGCAGTGTAGTGTATTGTAGTATAGTGCAGTGTAGTGTATTGTGGTATAGTGCAGTGTAGTGTATTGTGTATAGTGCAGTGTAGTGTATTGTAGTATAGTGCAGTGTAGTGTATTGTGGTATAGTGTGGTGTGACTGTGAATGCATGGAAAACATTTAAAATAACAAAAACTGGGTCAAGCATTCAATAGTGAAGCAGTCCCAGAGTGTGCCCGTCGAGGCAGGAAAGCAGGCCTGCAGTGAGGACCTGGGAGCCTCAGGGAGCCTCAGGGAGCCTCAGGGAGCCTCAGGGAGCCTCAGGGAGCCTCAGGGAGCTTCAGGGAGCTTCAGGGAGCCTCAGGGAGCCTCAGGGAGCCTCAGGGAGCTTCAGGGGCGAAGGCCCATATGCTGGGGTCCTCTGCAGCAAAGGTCAGCGGAGCTGTATGTCACCTGAGAGACACACAGTGCAGAGCAGGAATGCTGGGAATAATGCAGCAGAGAAGCACAGTGTCTGCGTGTGCGTGTGAGTGTGAGTGTGAGTGTGCGGCTGTCTGAACGGACTCCTGCTGAGCTGTTTCCTGGCTCTGCAGACATGGCGCTTCTGGGGGCTTTTGTCTTGCAGATTAATATACTGCAATCCAGTCTGGAGTTATAAAAAAAAAAAAGATTGTTGTAATTGGGACTGATTGAGCCAAGTCTTTCAACATCTGCGCAGACTTTCTAATCAAGGAGCTCAATAGCTGTAATATGCTCTCCGCGGAGCTGTCCACACAGACAAAAAAAAACTGCATTTGCAGTAAATCTGCTACTCGAGAAACGCAATAAAAGTACGAAAGTACAGAAAGTCACCAATCTAAAGTTAAAATGTCATGGAACAAACGAGTTTCTTCTTTTGAAGGCCCATTGCAGCACAATGGATGGTATTTCTGTGTGCTCTTTTTGCTCAGCATCCCACCGTAGTAATAATCACTTTAACTGCACATCACTTTCGTAATTGACATAACATTTCAGACATACCAGAAAATAATGCTGTAAAAGCGTTCTGTAAAAACATTTAGAACACAGGCCATTCAGACAGGAGCAATTCAGCAGTGAAAAGGCCTACATGCAGTTGAAACCAGTTTTTTAATTTATTTTAAAAATTGATTCTGTAGTGTTGCTCTCAGTGCTGGAAGGGTGTTCCGGAGTGGAGTAGCCATGGTGACCCCCTTGTGCGGTCTCCACGGAAACGCATCACCGTGACGCCATGTCTCTTGCAGAGTTCTCCGGAGCGCCGGGGCGGATCCCGGCGGCGTACGGGGCGGAGCCGGGGACGCCGACGGACAGCTCGCCTTCCTCGCCCCCCGCCTCCGGGACCCGGGCGCGGCACCATCGCGGCGCGGGACCCCCGGAGCCCCTCTCCCCCCCTCACCTGTCCCCCCTCGGCCTGTGGGGGTCCCAGGAGGACCCGGGGAGCAAAGGTGAGAACAGAGGGGTGGGGAGGGGATTGGGGGGGGGGCGAGGTGACCAGGTTTCCCACAGTCCTGTGTTTTGACTCCATCCCACTCCGTCCAGCGACATCCCACAAAATGATCCTGCTCAGCTTGACTTTGGCCTGTTTGAATCTGGTCACCCTACATGGGGTGGGGGGGTTGTGGGGGGGGGGGGGGGTATTCACGGGGAGTTTGGGCTGGGGTGGAATCATCATTATGACCAAAAAGTCCTCTGGTGCTCCTCTGATAAATCAGTATGAACCCTGATAAAGGCTTCAGCCAAACCATCGGGTGATCTCTTGTACTGCTCTATTCACACTGAGCAAACAGCGAGGAGAACAAGCGTTTTGTGCCTTGATGTGCTGCCACCATCTTATTGGATAAGAGCCAGGATGGTGCACTCACACGGTGATACTGTGGACAGGACAGAGTCTGCCCTCTGTCAGGGCCTGCTGCACACAGCCTGTGTGTGACGAGGCAGTGTTCCACTCCTCCTCTTCCTCTTCAGCTGAATTCTTCAGAGAGAGAAAAAAAAACCCAAAAAAAAACACAATACGGGCCATCAATTCTGGGCACGCCTGCTGTAACATCAAGCGCTGAGCTAAATACGTCTTTGTCTTCGGCGGTTTTCCAACCGCCAGTCTGGCTTCCGCGGAGCGTGTCGTCTACTGGGCCCGCTCAGCTCGGCTAGGCCGGGCCCACTGAGAGTCACGCACTGCGCTCTTAATTCTGTGAGAGTCACGCGCTGCGCTCTTAATTCTGTGAGAGTCACGCGCTACGCTCTTATTTCTGTGAGAGTCACGCGCTACGCTCTTATTTCTGTGAGAGTCACGCGCTACGCTCTTATTTCTGTGAGAGTCACGCGCTGCGCTCTTAATTCTGTGAGAGTCACGCGCTACGCTCTTATTCTGTGGGGGGGGGTCACGCGCTACGCTCTTATTTCTGGGGGGGGGGTCACGCGCTACGCTCTTATTTCTGTGAGAGTCACGCGCTGCGCTCTTAATTCTGTGAGAGTCATGCGCTGCGCTCTTAATTCTGTGAGAGTCACGCGCTACGCTCTTAATTCTGTGTACAGTATCAGATAAACCCAGGTCTGGTCCTCTCTGAGACTGAGGGGGGGTCACGGCAGGATAAAGCTCTCTCCCTGGCTTTGGCTATCAACCCAGGAGCCAAGTTTTCTGATGGATAAATTTGTAAAAAAAAATTAATAAATAAAAAACGGGAGAGATTTGTTTTCTCAATCCCAGCAGGGACCCCCCCAGTGTATCCGGCACGGTCATAAATAAATAATGTGGTGTAGTGGAACTCTCACTTTAACATGAAGGAAGAGAGACTGGTTTCTTGTATTCCAAAATTATTTAATGATTAATTAATCAGGGAAAAAGTCTACCAAGTCAGAGTAATTCCAAAGCATGAATGAGAGATCATACAGTCGGACCTTTCCCTTGTTTCTTATTGGTTAGCAACAGGTGTCTGAAAAAGATGAGTCGTTGCTTTTAGCTACATAGCCACAGTTTTGTTCACACAAAGACCCTTGCAACCCATATTAGCTTTTCTTGGTGTTTTAGACTTTGTGGTTATCACCGTGAAGTTTGAATAACTCAGAGTCTCTTCTTTTTACCTGAGGGCTTCCACAAACTAGAGCAGAGGTTACTTGACTCAGCTGACTTTGGCAGCACACAATCAATACCATGCAGCACCAGCAGGTTGTCAGGAAGCCCCCCCCCTTTTAAACCCCCCCCACCACCTGAGTCACTAACGCAGAGCCGGCCGTGCTCAGCCTCAGCCGCTGTTTGATTCCCCCAGTCTGCCCCCCCCCCCCCCCCCCCCGACCCCCCCCCCCCCCCAGAGGGCACGGTGATTATCCGGAGGGAACCCGTCTCGTCTGTCGCTGAGGGATTATGGGATAGGTGTTTCGTTCCTACGCCAAGGAACGTCTCTCAGCACACAGTTCTCAAATTTTACTCAAATCAATACTGGATTCTTAACGTTGTCCAGTTTTAGATCGTAAGGGTATGTTAACACAGCTGTATTGCGTGGAAGCATATCATATATAATTAGAAATAAGTAATAAATATTGTGTGTTACATATATATTACATGTTGAACACCTCCTGGATAAGTTTATTTTTTTTATTTCCTCAAGCATGAGATGAAATTGTTTCACCCACAGTGCATGGATTTGCACACCATGAAAATGTAAATGATTCATTATTCCTGCCCATTTGAATAGCCTGCATAATTCATAAGTAAAATTGATTTTTTTTATTTTTTTTTATAATGTTCCTGCTTGTGTGTGGAGTCATCGGTGTGGAGCTGACAGCATTAGATTCTGCTGCATAAGTATTTACACTGTTTTATGTAATGTTATCGTTTTCTTTCTGGATGTTTTTGTAACATCACAACACATCGTTGGTGGATGCAGGGTCTTGGGTAGCTCGGTCCAGTTAAGGCATTTACCGTAATCCCAGGATGGGTGTTGGGACCCAGAAACCTCAGGCTTCGGCCTAGACACCATTTATCCACCAAATTAAGACAATCCAAATAATCAAACCGCCGCTGATCTATTAATTATTTAAACACCGGAAAAGAAACTGAAATGTCAGTTATTTGCTCAGCGGCGGTGTTGAGCTAACCAGGTTAGCGTTAGCATTGATTTGTACAAATTAGCATTTACAGGAGCGAGGGTTTCTCCAGATTAGCATTAGTGAGGGCTTCTCCAGGTTAGCGTTAGCAATGGCTGGTTCTCCAGATTAGCATTAGTGAGGCTTCTCCAGGTTAGCATTAGCGCTGGTTTCTCCAGGTTAGCGTTAGCGATGGCTTCTCCAGGTTAGCATTAGCGATGGCTTCTCCAGGTTAGCATTATCAATGGTTTGTCTATATTAGCAATAGTGCTGCTTTATCTAGATGAGCGTTAACACTGGGTTCTCCAGATCACAGCTAAGCCCTCCAGACTCAGGTTAGCGCTGGATTCTCTAGAACACCACAGCACTGTAGCTCCTTCCACTCGCTGGACAGAAGCCCAAAAAGCAACCAGTTCAGTCAGTGAGAGACTCTCCTCTCCCTCCCCTGTAGCACTACTACTGCATGTGACCTGCCGGGTGGAAACGGTCACTGGCCAGTCACAGGGTGTGAGTCGCGCAGCGGCGACTTCCTGTCAGGCTCCTCGAGCGGGGCTTCCAAACCGTGAGGAGAAACGCACGTGCTGAAACGGGAGGTTCTCACGGTCTTCAGCTGAGTTCCATCACTGTCAGTGACACTCCCAGCTGATTACACACTGAAGGAGAAGAGGCAGTCACGGTCCACGAGGACCCCGCGTAAAGGGCCCGCCCTCGAGCTCAGCTCAGAGATCGATGATGCGTGCGTGCGTGCCCACAATCAAAGGAAATCATTTTCCACCTGCGTACACTTGTAGAGCGCACGCAGAATGTAGGGTATTACTTCGAGGGCTCCAGATTGCGAATTTGCAAGACTGTGTCCTTGCATGTGAGCTGTTCACTTTGTGCAAAGCACTTAACCCTTTCTTTTCATCTCAGAAAAAAAGAAAAAAATGCCAAAGTACCAAGGAGAGGACAAGACACAATTATGCCCATTTTCCTTTCCACTGGCGCTGTTTAGAACATTGCCATTGTAAAAATATCGCTTGTTTCCAGGGGCAGCCAGGTTGGATTTTAATTTGCGCTCGTGTGTAAGGCAGGTGTAATTACTCCTGTGAGGGGCTGTTCTTGCCGCTCGGTTCCTATTGGTCGTCCGCGGTGTTCCTTTCATCCCACCGTCCTTGTGCTCTACTGCTATTCGCCACGAAGCTGCCTCTCTGTCACCTCCTCTCTGTCACCTCCACACTGCCTCTCTGCCACCTCTGCACCTCCTCTCTGTCACCTCCACACTGCCTCTCTGTCACCTCCTATCAGTCACCTCCACACTGCCTCTCTGTCTCCTCTGCACCTCCTCTCTGTCACCTCCGCACTGCCTCTCTGTCACCTCCTCTCTGTCACCCCCGCACTGCCTCTCTATCACCTCCTCTCTGTCACCCCCGCACTGCCTCTCTATCACCTCCTCTCTGTCACCTCCTGTCTGCCTCTATATCACCTCCTCTCTGTCACCTCCACACTGCCTCTCTGTCACCTCCTGTCTGCCTCTATATCACCTCCTCTCTGTCACCTCCACACTGCCTCTCTGTCACCTCCTCTCTGCCTCTCAGTCACCTCCTCTCTGTCATCTCCACACTGCCTCTCTGTCACCTCTGCACCTCCTCTCTGTCACCTCCACACTGCCTCTCTGTCACCTCCTCTCTGTCACCACCGCGTGCCGTGTGGTTTCGCTCTCCTGTATTTATACAGACGGCTTCTTCCCGCTGAACTCTGTGGTGTTTGTTTGGTCTGTATAGTGTTAATGCGGCTGCCTGTTTTTCACAGGAAGGTTTTTATGGGCTTTCGGCCACTATGCACTGCATGAGGGCCCGGTCTTACTGCCACCATAATCTATGTTTTTATCATTTTTAATTTTGCTTCGAACTGCCCGTAAAGTACCTTTGACTGTCCTTTTGTTATTCATTGTGTTTTTTATTTATTTATTTTAAATTTAAATTGTGCTGCAGTTGCCGTGGAGCACAGTGTTGATTTTGTGGAGTTCTCTCTCTGGAAGATTCCACTCCATGAAACGGCGGCAGCTCCCCGCGACTGCGCGGTAGCGCGGGGTCTTTGTTCTGCCGCGCTGCCGTGGAAACAGCGGGCGTTGGAGACGTGCAGGTCGAGCCGAAGCAGTGAGAGGAGGCTGTCGAGGTGTGTCGCCGTAACAACCCGTCAGCCCCCCCCCCCCCCCCCCCCCGACTCCGCCCCCCACATTCCGCCTATAGCAGACATGTGACGCAGATTTACCGCGAGTGAAGTGCGTGGCTGGGATGTGGCGGGAGAGGAACTGTCGATGAAATCCATCGTAGCGAGGTTTTTGGGGTACAGGCGTGGGCTGTCAGAGCCGCCACGCGGTCTGGGGAAGGGAAGCAGACGGCGGTGCCTTACCGCCTGACTGACAGACCGCCTGACTGACAGACTGACAGACCGCCAGACTGACAGACCGACAGACCGCCAGACTGACAGACCGCCTGACTGACAGACTGCCAGACTGACAGACCGCCAGACCGACAGACCGCCAGACCGACAGACCGCCAGACTGACAGACCGCCAGACCGACAGCCGCCTGACTGACAGACCGCCAGACTGACAGACCGCCTGACTGACAGACCGCCTGACTGACAGACCGCCAGACTGACGGACCGCCAGACTGACGGACCTCCATGTGCTGCGTGCGACAGCTGCTTGGCAAAATGATCAAAGTGACGTTTTAAAAAAAATAAATTCAAAAAAAATTATTATTTATTTATTTTCCTCTGCTAAGTAACGGAACGCAAGCCGGTCGATACGCGCTGACGATGCAATCTGCATCTGCGTTTGATGTGCATTTACAGCACTCACCGTGGAGACCGCAGATTCAAAAGAGACGCTGTCGTTCACAGAAAAGGACCGGTGTGTGTGTGTGTTTACGGAAATCACACAGGCGCTGAATTTTCGGGGGGCTGTGAACACCAGAGCGGTCTGTGGACCTCACCTGGGCCCGCGGCAGGTACTGCGCTCCCCAGATGAGGCCATTGTGCAGTCAGGGGTGCCAAGCCCTGTATGACTAACGGTTGCCCTTTTTCATTATTATTTTTTCTAAAACTTTTTATTTCTGCAAAGATATTTAAGGTCTAGTGGGCCCTGTGTCACCACTGTAACCACCATCCAAAATAGGCCACATTTACTACATGAATAAATGAGGGTAAAACACATCAAATAAATATTTATTCCTTTTCAACGTTTAAGTGACATGAAATGACAGAGGTGGGGGGGGGGGGGGGAGAGGCGCTCATTTTCTTCACTTTCATCAGAGACAGCGTGAGTCTTCGGGATAGTGTCAGCACAGAGCAGCGTGTGGCACCGAGAGCAGTCATTTACCCGCCTCTCAAGAGACTCACCTGACGCCGTTTAATCTTTCAGGGGGGGGGGGGGGGGGGGGGGAGGTTCTTCTGTGCGTCTGCAGGCTGAAAGTCCCCAACCCCCCCCCCCCCGCCCCGCCCCGCCCCGCCGCTCTCTGTCTGAGCGCTGTAGGGCCTGCGTACGGTGGCCCTGCGGGGACACAAAGGAAGGCTCGGCCCGGGCCATCGCCGGACCGCAGCTCGCCTTTCAGTCCGTCCGTCTCTCCCTGAGCCTTAAAGGGCCGGGCTGAGAGGGAACAGCCTCCCTTTAATGATCAGACAGGCCCCGACAGGGCCCATCCGTCACACAGAGGCAGAGAGGGGTTACAGAGACACACAGAGAGAGAGGGAGAGAGAGGTTACAGAGACACAGAGAGAGAGAGGGAGAGAGAGGTTACAGAGACACACAGAGAGAGAGGGAGAGAGAGAGGTTACAGAGACACAGAGAGAGAGAGGGAGAGAGAGAGAGAGAGAGCGAGGTTACAGAGACACAGAGAGAGAGAGGGAGAGCAAGGTTACAAAGACACAGAGAGAGAGAGAGAGAGAGGAGAGGAGAGAGAGAGAGGAGAGAGAGTTACAGAGACACAGAGAGAGAGAGGAGGGAGGGAGAGAGACAGGGAAGGAGAAAGGGAGTGAAAAGAAATAAATAGCAGTGAAGGTCAGAAGGAGAGAAAGGGAGAGGGGGAAAGAGAATAAAGATAATTAAATGGTAAAAAAGAGAGAAAGTTGGAAAAATAAATAGCAAGAGAGAAAGACAAAAAGGAGGGGATGAAGAGAAGAGAATAAAAAGAAAAAGAAATAAATGGCAAGGGTGACAGACAGAGAGAAAAGAGAGATAGAGAGTGAGGGAGGGAGAGGGGGAGAGAGAAGGAGGAAGGGAAGGAGGGAAAGACAGCGAGGGAGAGAGAGAAAAGAGAGGGAGAGAGAGGGAGCCACGCCCAGGTGTATTTGCGCCAGCTTCTGTTGTGTCCTGGCGGTGTGTGTTGCTGCCGTTTTTGGGAGCCTGTGTGTGCGGTGTCTTTGAAGGGCAGCCCGGGGAGGTGTGCAAATATCTGGGAAGAGAGAACGGTGCCCGTGGGTACGGGCGTGGCACCTCGCGGACTGGCCTTTACCACCATGCTGCCCACGCCATTCTCATTTAGGACTTTCGCCCGTCGCCGCTGAGCGACGGAGTTACCCGCTGTCATCCCCCCCCCCCCCCCCCCCCACACGTCCTCCAGTCAAGCTCTGTCATACACCACAACCCCCCCCCCACACGTCCTGCAGTCGAGCTCTGTCATACACCACAACCCCCCCCCCCCCAACACACGTCCTGCAGTCGAGCTCTGTCATACACCACAACCCCCCCCACACGTCTACAGTCGAGCTCTGTCATGCCCGAGCTCCCCACAACCCCCCCCCCCCCCCACACGTCCTGCAGTCGAGCTCTGTCATACACCACAAGGCCCCCCCCCCCACACACGTCCTGCAGTCGAGCTCTGTCATACACCCCCCCCCCCCCCCCACACGTCCTGCAGTCGAGCTCTGTCATGCACCCCCCCCCCGCCCTACCCCCAGGTTCTACGAGCGAGTGCTGTCACCCTGGCTTTACTGCTTTCACATTTCCTGCCTGTCAGGGGGGAAGGGGGGGGAAGGGGGGGGGGGGTGGACTCCCGGCTGGAGAGAACAGGCCTCTCTGCTCTGCTCTGGCTGACTGAAGTGCCGTCGCTGCCGCTGACATTCCCCCAGTCCCTGTGCCGAACCCGAGCTCAGGCACCTCCACAGCGTGTGCCCCTGACCCCTGCGCGGTCTGTGCCCCTGACCCGCGCGGTCTGTGCCCCTGAGCTGTAGCGGTCTGTGCCCTGACCCGTAGAGGTCTGTGCTCCTGATTCGTGGCGGTCTGTGCTCCTGACCTGTGGTGGTCTGTGCTCCTGACCCGTAGCAGTCTGTGCTCCTGACCAGTGGCGGTCTGTGCCCCTGATTTGTGGTGGTCTGTGATCCTGGTCTGTGCTCCTGGTCTGTGGCGGTCTGTGCTCCTGGTCTGTGGTGGTCTGTGCTCCTGGTCTGTGCTCCTGGTCTGTGGCGGTCTGTGCTCCTGACCCGTGGCGGTCTGTGCCCCTGACCTGTAGCAGTCTGTGCTCCTGACCAGTGGCGGTCTGTGCCCCTGACCTGTAGCAGTCTGTGCTCCTGACCCGTGGAGGTCTGTGCTCCTGATTCGTGGCGGTCTGTGCTCCTGATTCGGGCGGTCTGTGCTCCACACCTCAGCGCATCGCGCTATGCAGCCGCTGGTTGGTCCTTACCGCTGCTGTCAGTGCATTAACACATTTGAGGATGTTTTGGAGTGTATGAACGTTGAGTTGCTACCAGGTCTGGCAACCTGCCATAAAAAATTGGGTCCTTTTTCTGTTCTTTTTTTTTGTTTTGCTATGTATAACCGTGGTTTCCAAACCAGTAAGAAAATGTGATCAAGCCCTGCCACGGCAGTTTTGAAACCTGTCATCTGGCACCTACTGAGTGGGAGAAATATGGAGAAAACGGACTGCTTTTAGTGCTGTTTCTCTTTTCGAGTCCATGCGCAGAACAGAAGCTCTTCTCTTTCATTTTTATGCGAGGATCTGCTGACCTTGTTGGTGAATCCATTGTTATGGCCTGTTCAGATACACTGAATGGACATTGTGTAGAAACTGGAAAGCCGAATCATTTTTTTCCCCCCTGTTACACATGACTTATATAAGCATTTAAGGAATGAGGAATAATATAAGCGTTTAATTTCTCCATCCAAATGGAATGTTGCTGATGGGAACCCTCTGATATTGCCAGGAGGGCTGCCCAGAGACAGGCAAGTCCTGCTTCCTTATTTATACATCACGTGTAAACACTTAGCAACGGTAATTTGATCTGTAACTAAGACACAATTCGTTGCTGCCAGTCAGCTAAAGTCTGTAGAAAGACATCCAATGTAGAGGCATTTTGATATGTTAGTATTTTTTTTTACACAATTTGTCATTACATCTGTATTTTTTTAAACTGCTTTTAAGTCTGTTAGCGGTTTTTAAAGGCTTTGGGCACGCATGGTTGACTGCGCACAGTGTGCCTCGGTGCTGGAGGAGGACTGCCATGGGGCGGAGCTTGTCTGCCACTGGGACAGGGTCCCTTTTTGGGTCCCTTCTCATCTGCACAGCGGTGGGACGCGAGAGCGGGGGGGGGTCCCGGAGGTCAGGGGTCACGCCGGGAACCCTGGGAAACGATCTCCGCCATGTCCGCGCGTCTCCCGCACGTCTCCCTGGCAACCAAGCTGACGGTTTGATTTTCTCACAAAAACCAGCGACTTGACCGCAGTCCGAGTCTTACACCAGACCGGCCAGCAGGGGGCGGGCTCCTCCCCAGATTTATCCCCCGCTGGGGAGTTTCTACCTCGCTTGCTTTTTTGGGGTTCAGGCCTGGTTTCTGCCCAATTCTCCTCCTGCTCTCTGTAAAGCATCTTTGTGACAGCTCTGAAAAAAGCGCAGTACACAATAAATTGAATTGGATTGAATCGAATAGGATCTGAATTGAATTGAACTGAAAAAAGTCTGTATCTGAGCTAAGAGGCGAGGGAGCCTTGTTGCAAAATTGAGTTCTTCGGCTCGCTAGGCAGCATCACCTGACAGGTGAGTCCCGTTGCGAGGGTGAAGCCAGACTCTGTCCTGGGCCTTCTTTCTGATGAGCAGGAGCGGTGAAGGAGGGATTATGGGAAGCAGAGAAGAGAGAGAGGGCCTCGAGTTTGCTGGCACATATACCCACCTCACCCGCTGCTGCTGATTGGCTCGGCCTGAACCCAGATGGAACTCTGGCTGTGCAGTGTTCTTCAGTTCCCCTGGCATTTCCAGTGGGGGGGGAGGGCAGCAGTTAACAGCTCACAAACTCTGTGACATGCTGTCCATATTCGAATAAGAACAAGACCATTGCGATGTCACTTATGTCATAAAAAAACATAAAGAGCATTAATCATAGAATACATCTGTTAGTAACAACCAATCAAACGATGCTATTGATGCTTGGTGGATATTGTCTGACTTTCTTGGTAATTCTATTTCATGGACTCCGGAAGTATAGCCAGAAGGTATCCACCAATCGCCATCGGTGTCGTTCTAATGCTTGTTGCCTGTGTACTCTGATTGGTGCAGCTCCAAGTGACATCACAGCTGGCTTATTTCTGTTTTATTATCCCTGAGTGAGAACAGGAAGTCTCTCCCCGCTTCAAAAATGTCAGTCAGTCAATGTCGGTCAGTCAATGCTGAGTGAAGGTTTCCTTGGTTTGTAGATATATGGGGTTCCCAGTATGCACTCTGTTAAAATGAGGACTTGAATATGAGTAATACATCCAGAATGTGGGATTGTCGCTTTGGATAAAGGTGTCTGCCAAATAAAATGTAATGTAATATAAATGTAATGGATATAATGATAGCTCTTTTCTCTAGAAAGGTGAAACTGAAAATGTACAAATGTATTTCAGGAATGAAGAGACTAGTGTATGCCACAATGGAAATAAAGAAAATTAAGGGATTTAGAACTTTTTCTGTATTCTTTCAATGCGTTATGAAATGATAGTTATGCAATCATGTGGCGGTACATGCATTAGTTCTACGCATGATGCATTTGTCAGATAAGTTGTGACTTTTATCATATGTTGTCTTTAAGTCTCGGAAGACTTTATTATGAATGGTTGCGTAAGTGTCCAATTCGACATGGTTTCCTGGGGTTAGTTTTCACATGCAGTATATTTTAAATGAATTGAGGATTTCATATAAAATAGAAATCAGGCCAGCAGTTAATTTGTGGGTAATGAGCCTGGAGGACAGAGGCCTCCAGCCCGCTCGGCGTTCGTCCTGCTCGTGAGAGCTGCTCCCCGGCGGGGGCTGATCTTCTGCTCCTCCTCTGAGGGCTGAAACTGCGCTGTGTGTTTTAGCAGAACGACGCGGCCTCGGCCCCCGCGGCGCCGCGCGGGGTGTGAGTTATTAACCGCGGAAGGAAGCGGCTCGGAGCCGCCGGAGCGGAAGGCTGTGGACGAGGGGAGCGCGTGGGCGCGCGTGTGTGTTCGGGGAGCGCGTGTGTGTTCGGGGAGCGTTTTCGGCGATGAGGAGTTCGCTCCTCGCTGTCTGAAGGCGCGGGTTTGGCGGGGAGGCGGTCGGTTCGCGCGGGGGTTCGGCGCTGTGTGGCGGAGAGCGGGATCGGCTCTCTCGCAGATTTCCTTTGTTTGCCAGGCCTGTGCAGAGACGCTGCTAATTGCCTGCCTGCATCTCACTAAACACAAACGCTGATTAAAGGGAATAATTACTTTTTTTTTATTGTCTTGGAGTGATTGTCAGGGTAGTTCCTAAAGTTCTTGTAGTTACATTTCTGGGTTCTTTTTTAAAAATTTTTCAATTATTTCTATGTGCTTCTGATTGGTCAAAACATATTTTTTAAGTGTGATTGAGTATATTCAAGCTGATGATGTACATTACTAAGGACCAGCCAGCTTTACAATGGCAGGGGGCAGGAGCATTTGGGGGTTTGTGGTGTAAAGCAAGAAAATGTACTTGTTGGTGTGTGTGTGTGTGTGTGTGTGTGTGTTTGTGCGTGCGTCTGCGGGTTTGTGTGTGTGTGTGTTTGTTTTGTATTGTGCATCCATCTGTACAAGCCCTTTATGTAATAAATTGTAGGAAAAAAGTTTTCTCAATATTTTTACAGTACTGTGTATGCTACAGTAAGTGCTGCTGTAGCAGGCGTGTGGATACGCTGAGCTTTTCAGTGTTTTTTATTTTTTTTTTTTTTTATTTTTTTTAATTTTTTGGCTGTCAGCCGTATTTCACTTCTTCTGACGAGCAAGGGCAGCTTGTGTCTCTCCGCACTTCACAAACCAAAAAGAAAACCCGAAACACGGCGGCAGAAACGAGGCCGAAGAACGCCCGGAGCGCCCGAACGGCAAACTGTGATTAGCCATAAAATAGAACATTAACTTTTTAATACTTAACACCGACGGTCCCCGCGTCTCCGCCTCCCTGCCTGCACCCCCCTATCCACCCCCTCCACCCCCCCCATCCCCCCCCCCCCTGCGTTTCCCAGGTAAATACACAGTAACAACACTGGCACTCACATCACAAAAACAACGCGAGCCTCTTCCTGGAGACGGGCGGGGACAACGGCGGGGTGCTGTCGGCAGCGGGCGATCCCTAATCCAGGAGGGACTAAGAGTGACGGTCTGAAATAGAACGCTCTCTGCTGCGACACTACCGTTTTTTTTTGTTTTTTTTTTGTTTTTTGTTATTTTATAATATTTATTTATTTATGCATATTGTTTTGTGCAGAGCTGTGACGAGGCGCAGCGGGGGCGTGTCTTTGATGTGGCGTTCGGTTCCCATTCGTTGGCGGGAACGCGCCCCCCCCGGCAACGGCGGCGGCAACGGCGGAACCCTCTGCTGAATTATTTGTGACGGCAGCTGCGCTGGAAAAAGGGGGGGGGGGCGGGGGGGGGGGGGCGGAGACGAGAGGCTCACGGGTGATTGGTGATGGCGCCTGGCGGAAACCAAACGGGACAGGCTGCTGTTTTCGATTTCTGGGATCTGTGCGGGAACAGACTAACTGGGGCGGCGGGACCGGTGTAACAGCCCGGCCCGTACAGCCTGCTGCCATCGCCCCGAGCCTTCACCCAAATACACTCTAAATATACTGGAACACAGTACAATACGTCATCAAGATATTACACCAGTTACACTCAACACATGGCCAAACATACACATTATCACTAATTTCAGATAATCCAGCATTTGTTTAAAAAATTTAATTAAAAAAAACACTGATCTGAAATATGGCTTTAGTAACTTCAATTTTATGGGTTTAAGTGTAGACGTCTTCAAAAGGAAATTGACCTGTTGTAGCTTCATACAGCAGTCCGCTATCCATGAAACCCGGGAAAAGTTGTTGGTTGGACAGATTCACAGAGCACATATAGCTTTGAAAAACTTGATATGACCAACGATATATCTTCCCTCATTTTTTACTTAAATATCATAGTTTTTTTTTTTTTTTAAAGAAGAGTGAGTTAAGTTGTTTATCGTCTTTTTATGTACTCTGTGTTCTTTTTTCCCTCCAGAAAATGCAAGGTTTGGACCCGTGTTTGTTCAGGAGCCTGACGATACCATATTTCCGCTGGAGTCTGAAGAGAAGAAAGTTACGATGATCTGTGAAGCGAGAGGAAACCCTTCACCCACGTACAGGTGCGTCTTTTATAAACTGCGTCGCAGAGTTTGTGAGCTCGTCCGCTGTTAACCTCCCACAGGAAATGCCAGGAGAACTCAGGAACACTGAGCAGAGTTTGGACCGGCTCCATCTCAGTTCAGTCAATTCAGGAAATCAATTAAAATTCAAATCTGGGGTTTAATTAACTGAAATTCTCTTAGGGAATTATTGGCATTTTTTGTTTGATGCATGAAGTGAATTTCAATTAATTTCCTGAATGGACTGCCACAAATTAGAATGGACCCCAACCCTCCTGCATCTTGCCAAACACTGGAAATGGAAAGTGATATTTATGTTTTCCTGTTGTAATCCCCAGTTATTTATAGGGACTCTCCGTTCTTGAAGTTCAGAAAATGAAAGTGGCTTTTTTCCCCACTGTATATATTTCATAAACTGCACAGTAAGGTACTTGTACTTAACCGAAATTGCTTCAGTATATATCCAGCTGTATAAATGGATACAATGTAAAAAAAAATGCTATGTAAAAGTTGTGTAAGTCGCTCTGGATAAGAGCGTCTGCTAAATGCCTGTAATGTAATGTAATGAAGCTAAGAAGTATTGGACTTGGGTTATACTTGTTTGGGAGACCTCCTTGGAATATTAAGCTTGTACTGACAGACAGTGTTGGGGGGGGAAGAACAATCTAGTGCCATAGCTTAGTGATGGGGACACTGTGCTATAAGAGGTGCCATCTGAATGAGACTGAGGTCCTGACTCACTGTGATGATGAAATAACATAACCCATACCACTTTTCACAGGATCAGTATTAACCCTTGGATTCTGGTTACATTCCAATAAAACCAGCTACATCTGGCTACATAATCCTATTCTGGATCTGGTCCCGTATGTGTCCCTTTCTAATATGCTTCTCCAAAACTTCATCACTGCAGGAGAGAACATATGTAAAGAGTTCTCATGTGAGCTGTCCATCAAGGGGTGACTGCCCAGGGCCCGAAGGCAGTAGGGTCATGACTGAAATGTCATCATGGCCCAGGAGGTCATGAACCTACAGACAACAATGCAGCAATGTCCTGTGAAAGCAGGAGCTCACAGATTTAATCTCCGCCACGGTTCCCCTGTGTGGGCCCTGTGTGGGCCCTGTGTGGGCCCTGTGTGGGCCCTGTGTGGGCCCCGTCCTGACCGCGTGCTCGTATCCCGCAGGTGGATGTTCAACGGGACGGAGCTGGACGTGGGAAGCGACTTTCGCTACACGCAGATCGAGGGCAGCCTGGTCATCTCGGAGCCCAGCGAGGGCCGGGATTTGGGGCAGTACCAGTGCAAGGCCACCAACCTTTTTGGCACCGTCCTGAGCCGGGACGCCCTCCTGCAGTTCGCATGTGAGTACTCGAAAACCGCACGCACCTCCGCTGTCCTACGGGGGGGAGATGGGATCATTTTAATGTCACACAGTGCAGATTCGAACCATTTCAACATGAATCTCACAGATACTGCAACCGATGGCAAGGTAGAAATAGTACCTACTGTTACCGTGACATTTAAATTTAAGTTGAATGTGTTTTCCTGTCCTTAAAAAAACAAACCAGAAAACCAAAACGGAAAGCTGAATATAAATAAATAAGCCCCGTTTTGTGTCGTGCTCTTTCTCGTGAGCCTGTAAGCAGGGTGCTACAGAATGAGGACGCTGATGGGCGCAGTGTTAAGCACGCGTGTTCAGCTCACCTGATTTACATAATGACCTAATGTACATTACACTAGAGTAATATTCTTATTTTGTTTTGGTTAGTAACGTTTGAAAACTCCCAGGGATCTTCAGGAGTGTTCAGCAGTGTTTTCAGCTTTTTACCCAGCATCTAATGATTTAAATCATATTTTTTTACCCTGGGTGTGATGTCAGGTGTGAGAAGATTTTCTAAATGTGTCTCTGCCCGTTTAAGGCATGAGGTCCTTATTGTATGAGGGTTACTGTGTGTAGCCCAGCTGTTTGTGTTAAAATAAACCCGTTGGGTTATGAAGAAGAAAAAAAAAAAGAAAAGAAAATCCTTCCCCTTGTACGTTAGCTGCCACAAAACATCAGCTCGCCGCGTTATCCGCGGAGCCGGGGAAAACGAGCGCCTCTGCTCTGCTGCTGCTGCGCTCTGCTCTGTCCCTGGGCGGCGAATCAAAGCGAGCGGCTTGTTTCCCTACCCACCCGTCCCCTGGCTTAATTCCAAAGCGTCGTCAGAACGCAGGGAAGCGTGGAGAAACGGGTCCGGGGCGCGGCGCGTGGAGAGAGAAACTGCCGCCGCCGCCGCCGCCGCCGCCGCCACTTACCGTTCCCCCGGAGGCGCGGACCGTAAAGGCCTCACCGCTAACGCCCGCGGTTAGCGTACGCCGCCGTTTCTGCGCAACAGCACCGCTCTGCATGTTTACAGCAGAGTGTGTCACGGGGCGGGGGGGGGGGGGGGGGGGGGGGGGGGGGGCTGTGTTTGTATTGGAGGAACTGTGAGCCGCGTGGCGGGTGCTCGGTGAGAAACGGCCGCGTTCAGAGCTGCGTTTAGAGACGCGTTCAGAGCTGCGTTTAGAGACGCGTTCAGAGCTGCATTTAGAGCTGCCTTTAGAGCTGCATTTAGAGCTGCGTTTAGAGCTGCATTTAGAGCTGCGTTTAGAGCTGCATTTAGAGCTGCGTTTAGAGACGCGTTTAGAGCTGCATTTAGAGCTGCGTTTAGAGCTGCATTTAGAGCTGCGTTTAGAGACGCGTTTAGAGCTGCATTTAGAGCTGCGTTTAGAGCTGCATTTAGAGCTGCGTTTAGAGCTGCATTTAGAGCTGCGTTTAGAGCTGCATTTAGAGCTGCATTTAGAGCTGCGTTTAGAGCTGCATTTAGAGCTGCATTTAGAGACGCGTTTAGAGCTGCCTTTAGAGCTGCGTTTAGAGCTGCGTTTAGAGCTGCGCTTAGAGCTGCATTTAGAGCTGCGTTTAGAGCTGCATTTAGAGCTGCGTTTAGAGCTGCATTTAGAGCTGCGTTTAGAGACACGTTTAGAGCTGCGTTCAGAGCTGCATTTAGAGCTGCGTTCAGAGCTGCATTTAGAGCTGCATTTAGAGCTGCGTTTAGAGCTGCATTTAGAGCTGCGTTCAGAGCTGCATTTAGAGCTGCGTTTAGAGCTGCGTTTAGAGCTGCATTTAGAGCTGCGTTTAGAGCTGCGTTTAGAGCTGCATTTAGAGCTGCGTTTAGAGCTGCCTTTAGAGCTGCATTTAGAGCTGCGTTTAGAGCTGCATTTAGAGCTGCATTTAGAGCTGCGTTTAGAGCTGCATTTAGAGCTGCATTTAGAGCTGCGTTTAGAGCTGCGTTTAGAGCTGCATTTAGAGCTGCGTTTAGAGCTGCATTTAGAGCTGCGTTTAGAGCTGCCTTTAGAGCTGCGTTTAGCGCTGCCTTTAGAGCTGCGTTTAGCGCTGCCTTTAGAGCACGCCTCAGTCTCAAAACGTGACTGCTCCCGCACATAATGCACCCACGGAGATGCCGGCGAAGACGCGGTTCAGACCGCTTTCCGAGTCCGCTTGAAACTTTACCAGCGTGTGATCTGTGATTTTGTTTTCAGGAGCGCTATAATGGGTCAGAATTTATTGATTTGACTGATTGAATGGAACAGAGGAATACTAACAGGGATACTCTATACAGACTGGTTTAATTGGGCATTTAAAGGAGACTTGTTGTAGTCTGCACATTAAGGCTGTGATTCTGTCAATATATGTCCAAAGCTTTGACTAACAAATAAAAGAAAGAATTATCATTTTTCTTCTTGATAAACACAGGGTTGGCGAGTTTGGCGATTGCTGAAAACGAACTTGCCTATCTGAGTTTGGGTAAAAAATGGTTAGGGCTCGTGTTTAATTTAAGGCCAAAAGTGGATTGAATGCAGGCATTTTTGAACCTCCCTACGGTTCGCAGTTACATTGTGAGCAGACACTGAAAAGCTGCTTTGTGTAAAAATAGTTTGACACCCGTTCTTTGGCAAATGTGATGCCTTCACTTAGAAAACCTGTGATCTTATTTCTCTTCCTTTAACGGGGAAAATGGCTTTGTGAAGATGACACCGTTTCAGATTTCAATTTGCACCTGACACCATTTCAGCTCGCTTTTCTGCAATTCGCTGGTCTTAATCTCATGCATTACCATACCATGCTGAAACCTGCACAAGATATGTCATCTGCATGTGTGCATGTGTGTGTGCATGCACAGTATGTATGTGTGTATACCTGTGTGTTTATTTCACTTTATGTGTTATATGAATCTATGTGCCCGCGTGTGTGTGTGTGTGTGTGTGTGTGTGTTTTGTGCTTGTTTATCTAAACAGTTACAATAACCCTCAAGCCACACGGTTGCATGCTAATCAGCCAATAGGAATTCTGGGAATGTTGGGTCATGTTGTTTTCCAGTCTGAAATGCACCCCCCCCCCACAGCGAACTGCAATCATCTAATCAGAGCTGCACAGCCGAGGAACAGCCTGAGCGAGGCTGCCAATCAGACCCCTCGCTCTGTCGCTTCTTTATGAACGCTGATCAGGCGTCACACGGCTGCACAGCCAGGGCGGGCATCGCTGTGAGACTGTGCCAGTGTGTGAGAGAACACACCAGCGCTGTGAGACTGTGCCAGTGTGTGAGAGAACACACCAGCGCTGTGAGACTGTGCCAGTGTGTGAGAGAACACACCAGCGCTGTGAGACACTGTGCCCCAGTGTGTGAGAGAACACACCAGCGCTGTGAGACTGTGCTCCAGTGTGTGAGAGAACACACCAGCGCTGTGAGACACTGTGCCCCAGTGTGTGAGAGAACACACCAGCGCTGTGAGACTGTGCCAGTGTGTGAGAGAACACACCAGCGCTGTGAGACTGTGCCAGTGTGTGAGAGAACACACCCCACACTCACCAGTACTGTGAGACTGTGCCAGTGTGTGAGAGAACACACCAGCGCTGTGAGACTGTGCTCCAGTGTGTGAGAGAACACACCAGCGCTGTGAGACTGCGCCAGTGTGTGAGAGAACTCACCAGCGCTGTGAGACACTGTGTGTGTGCCAGTGTGTGAGAGAACACACCAGCGCTGTGGGACTGTGCCAGTGTGTGAGAGAACACACCAGCGCTGTGAGACTGTGCCAGTGTGTGAGAGAACACACCAGCGCTGTGAGACTCTGTGCTCCAGTGTGTGAGAGAACACACCAGCGCTGTGAGACACTGTGCCAGTGTGTGAGAGAACACACCAGCGCTGTGAGACTCTGTGCTCCAGTGTGTGAGAGAACACACCAGCGCTGTGAGACACTGTGCCAGTGTGTGAGAGAACACACCAGCGCTGTGAGACACTGTGCCAGTGTGTGAGAGACTGTGTGCCAGTGTGTGAGAGAACACACCAGCGCTGTGAGACACTGTGCCAGTGTGTGAGAGACTGTGTGCCAGTGTGTGAGAGAACACACCAGCGCTGTGAGACTGTGCCAGTGTGTGAGAGAACACACCAGCGCTGTGAGACTGTGCTCCAGTGTGTGAGAGAACACACCAGCGCTGTGAGACTGTGCCAGTGTGTGAGAGAACACACCAGCGCTGTGAGACTGTGCCAGTGTGGGAGAGAACACACCAGCGCTGTGAGACTGCGCCAGTGTGTGAGAGAACACACCAGCGCTGTGAGACTCTGTGCTCCAGTGTGTGAGAGAACACACCAGCGCTGTGAGACTCTGTGCTCCAGTGTGTGAGAGAACACACCAGCGCTGTGAGACTCTGTGCTCCAGTGTGTGAGAGAACACACCAGCGCTGTGAGACTCTGTGCTCCAGTGTGTGAGAGAACACACCAGCGCTGTGAGACTCTGTGCCCCAGTGTGTGAGAGAACACACCAGCGCTGTGAGACTGTGTGCTCCAGTGTGTGAGAGAACACACCAGCGCTGTGAGGCTCTGTGCTCCAGTGTGTGAGAGAACTCACCAGCGCTGTGAGACACTGTGCTCCAGTGTGTGAGAGAACACACCAGCGCTGTGAGACTGTGCTCCAGTGTGTGAGAGAACACACCAGCGCTGTGAGACTGTGCCAGTGTGTGAGAGAACACACCAGCGCTGTGAGACTGTGCTCCAGTGTGTGAGAGAACACACCAGCGCTGTGAGACTGTGTGCCAGTGTGTGAGAGAACACACCAGCGCTGTGAGACACTGTGTGCTCCAGTGTGTGAGAGAACACACCAGCGCTGTGAGACTCTGTGCCAGTGTGTGAGAGAACTCACCAGCGCTGTGAGACACTGTGCCAGTGTGTGAGAGAACACACCAGCGCTGTGAGACACTGTGTGCTCCAGTGTGTGAGAGAACACACCAGCGCTGTGAGACACTGTGTGCTCCAGTGTGTGAGAGAACACACCAGCGCTGTGAGACTGTGCGCCAGTGTGTGAGAGACTGTGTGCCAGTGTGTGAGAGAACACACCAGCGCTGTGAGACACTGTGCTCCAGTGTGTGAGAGAACACACCAGCGCTGTGAGACTGTGCTCCAGTGTGTGAGAGAACACACCAGCGCTGTGAGACTCTGTGCTCCAGTGTGTGAGAGAACACACCAGCGCTGTGAGACACTGTGCTCCAGTGTGTGAGAGAACACACCAGCGCTGTGAGACTGTGCCAGTGTGTGAGAGAACACACCAGCGCTGTGAGACTCTGCGCCAGTGTGTGAGAGACTGTGTGCCAGTGTGTGAGAGACTGTGTGCCAGTGTGTGAGAGAACACACCAGTGCTGTGAGACTGTGCTCCAGTGTGTGAGAGAACACACCAGCACTGTGAGACTGTGCCAGTGTGTGAGAGAACACACCAGCGCTGTGAGACACTGTGCTCCAGTGTGTGAGAGAACACACCAGCGCTGTGAGACTGTGCTCCAGTGTGTGAGAGAACACACCAGCGCTGTGAGACTCTGCGCCAGTGTGTGAGAGACTGTGTGCCAGTGTGTGAGAGACTGTGTGCCAGTGTGTGAGAGAACACACCAGTGCTGTGAGACTGTGCTCCAGTGTGTGAGAGAACACACCAGCGCTGTGAGACTGTGCCAGTGTGTGAGAGAACACACCAGCACTGTGAGACTGTGCCAGTGTGTGAGAGAACACACCAGCGCTGTGAGACACTGTGCTCCAGTGTGTGAGAGAACACACCAGCGCTGTGAGACTCTGTGCACCAGTGTGTGAGAGAACACACCAGCACTGTGAGACACTGTGTGTGCCAGTGTGTGAGAGAACACACCAGCGCTGTGAGACTGTGCCAGTGTGTGAGAGAACACACCAGCGCTGTGAGACTGTGCCAGTGTGTGAGAGAACACACCAGCACTGTGAGACTGTGCCAGTGTGTGAGAGAACACACCAGCGCTGTGAGACTGTGCCAGTGTGTGAGAGAACACACCAGCGCTGTGAGACTGTGCCAGTGTGTGAGAGAACACACCAGCACTGTGAGACTGTGCCAGTGTGTGAGAGAACACACCAGCGCTGTGAGACTCTGTGCACCAGTGTGTGAGAGAACACACCAGCACTGTGAGACTGTGCCAGTGTGTGAGAGAACACACCCCACACTCACCAGCGCTGTGAGACTCTGTGCACCAGTGTGTGAGAGAACACACCCCACACTCACCAGCGCTGTGGGGACCAAACGTGGGCGGGGTTTACTGACCCTGCATTAAGGGCCAAGCCTGTGATTAGGAGCGGTTTCTTTCTTCTGGTCACCCGTGCATTGCTTCATGCGAACGTGTGTGAGTTGTGTGTGTGTGTGTGTGTGTGTGTGTGTGTGTGTGTGTGTGTGTGTCTGCACGTGCATGTGTCCATGTAAAAAAAAAAGGTCTCATTGGACCTGCTATCATCACTGAATTTTGAAGATGGGTTTATTTTATTTCTGACAAATTGCTTTTTTAAAATGATATATTTATTTTTCCAGTTTCTCTGTAGATGCTGTATGGTTTCTTGTGTAGACAATAACACTGTGTTTCACTCAAGGACTGTATAATGTCAAGGACTGCTTATGCCACTGCCTTTGATATCCCTTTGTGAAGCCATTAGCCAATAGGGGTGAGGGAGGAAAAGAAATGGCTCCGCCTCCTTATTGGCTGCTGTCAGTATTTCTTCCTGTGAACCCAGTATACTGTATGAGCAGGGTTTTCTTCCCCCAGTTACCCTGACACCATTAGCTAATTAACACTTACCAATTAACCAATTTAGCTACAGCATTGTATGGGTACTCGTACATTAGTCTTTAGCTGTAATTCCTGTGTTTATAAGTAAATGATTTGGGCTGAGGCAAATTAAGAACACAAGTTGGAGTGAAACCCAGAAGCGGATTCCAGGAGCCCTCCAGGAGTGGAGTTTTCCCGTCTCATGTGGGATATCCTTTGTTTTGTCAGCGACCCGTTTTTGCTTTGCTGTGCCTGGGCAGCGTTCGAGCTCGCTCATTGGTTCTTTCTCCGCTCGGAGCCACACGATGCGAGGAGCGCGTTGGGGCGCGTGGGTCGGGTTTAGCGAGGTTCTGACGGCGCGGTCCGGTCCGTAGGCGTCGGTCCCGGGCGTACGAGACGCGCGGAGACTCGGGGCGCGTCTGCTGTGCGATTGGCGCTCCCCGCGCTCCGCGCTCTGCCAGGACAGCGGCCCTGCCCCCCACACCGGCCCCAAACGGACGCTCCCAGCCTGGCTCACACCCGGGCTGCGCGCACATGGCCCAGCCTGTGGGTAGACCGGTTCTGGTCCGGTCACAGGCCACGGCGCGGTCTGTAAACTGACCGGTCCGTTTGCCTCGACCGCTGCTCCTCGCCGGTCTGGAGTGGCCGGTGTGAGTGAAGCTGTTCCGGCGGTGCGGTGAAGCTGCAGCCGATGGTGTCCGAACCCAAAATGGCCGCAGTGCAGAAGCACCTGCTGATTCTGGGGTCTGTTAACCTGGTCCCGGAGAGCCACGGGCTCTGCTGGATTTCTTTGTTAATCTGCACTTAATGAATCAATTAGAGTAGGTGATTGCACACCTGGTTCACTTGGTTCTCCTGGTGACTTGGGGTCTGAACTGGGTGCTGATTTTAAGGTGGAAAGAAAAGCCAGCTGAGCTCCTGGCTCTCCAGGGCCAGGGTTGTGCTAATGCTAATTCAGATTATAGTTTTAAAGTCACGTTTCATAGCCAGCCTGAGCCTGTCACTGATGCTCGTCACTTCACTTCTGTTAATGAGTACTCAGTGCGTGAGCAAGCTTCGCTTCTGTTAATGAGAGCCTGCATCTAAGGTGAACATGCGTGTAGTCAATACTCATAAGTACATGAGCAATACTCTCATAATGTTTATATTTCGATCTTTGCCACCTGTTAATTACTGCTAATTAACATGCTTTGAAGGGAATGGCCTGCATCCACAGTCTAGGTTGAATATGAAGGGAGATTTATTGTGTATTTTATTGGCCTGACAGTGCGTGATGTTTTATTAATGTTTTCCTTGACAAGCCAATTTTTGTACGCAAAGAAGCATCTCCTTTCATGCTTGTTTGTATGTTGACATACCTTACATCCGTGTCTTCTTTCAGAATGCTACGTGGAGAGATTATCTGTCATCTCTCTGTAGTTTCCACATACCTATGGATGTGAAATCGTCAAGCACGTTATTGAATTCTACACACAGAAATTTGATTTACGTCGCTCACATGGCTATAAATTATCATTATACTGCAATCGCCTTTGCTTATCTTGGCACTTTTTGCTTTTCTTTTTGCACATTTCAAACTAATTGGCTAACTTCCTGACAGCAGCTGGAGAAAACTGTGGCGAACCTCACAGCTTCAGACAGCAGACCGTCCTTACCTTTGAACGGAAGCCGAAATCTCTCTCCGTCCAATGAAAACTGAGCTCCTGGGACCGATTCACAAGCCCTGTGGGTGTACAGTGAAACCAGGGTAGGCCTTGATTACCGCTTTTAATAGCCCCGAAAGCTTTAACCCCTACAAAGAGCTTAGATTGAACCAGCTCCTAAATCCCTCTTAATGGCTAACAGAGCCCTGTGCTCTATGCAAATGAGGCGCAGATTATTATCCGTTCACGTGTCAGCCCGTGCGTTATGAATGATGTATGAGTATTGATTTTTCCTTTTTTTTTTTTGTCTGGGATTACAGTCGTAAGCAAGCCCCAGGGAGGGGAAGGGAGGGGGTGCAAGAAAGCGGTTCGTCTCCGGGTTGGAGTCTCCCTTCTCTGCGTCTTCCTGTCTCTCTGTCGTACTGTTTCCTGTCTCCTTGATCCCCTTTTGTTTGTTTATTTATTTATTTTTGGCAGCAGTGCTCTTCAACACCAGCCATTTTCTTGTATTTCTTGGGTTTTTATATTTTATTTTATTTTATTTTATTTTTTTGCTCCATTCCGGTGACTCCCCCATAAATATTTTCATTTTTAGTGATGCGGCCTGTCTGTGCGATTTACCGCCCCATCTCCAGGAAAAAATTGAACATAAAATCCCCCCCTGCCTGGGGCACTATCTGTGCGCCGCGGTGTCCAGATCCGCGGCGAGATATTTCATTTATTCATTTATTTATCTCAGTACGCCCCCCCCCCATCCCCTCCCCCCCCCCCCCCCTCCCTCCTTCCTCTTTATGGTCAGAACTCTGAGCTAAATCTGTTTTCTCATTTGGGCTACAGGAGGAAGTATTGATTAGCCATAATTCATACGCCGCGGCGGAATTGACGGGCGGCCGGGGCGAAGCTGTGACACGCGGAGCGAGGAGGCGCTGGCGGCGGGGGCCGATAAATCAGCGGGCGCGGCGGTGACATCACCGGCGGTGACATCACTGGCGGCTCCCCGGCGGCTCGTTAGCTCCGCGCTCCCTCCCTCCCTCTCTCGCCCGCTCGCCCGCCCCCCGGGCCTCGCTTAACGAGCCGGATGCCGTTTCCTCTGCTGCAGGAAACGCCCAGGAGGACCCCCCCCCCACCTCCCTCACTCTGCGCTTTCCCTCAGCTTCCTCAGTGCATTCCCTCAGCTTCCTCAGTGCATTCCCTCAGCTTCCTCTGTGCATTCCCTCAGCTTCCTCTGTGCTTTCCCTCAGCTTCCTCTGTGCATTCTCTGTGCATTCCCTGAGCTTCCTCTGTGCTTTCCCTCAGCTTCCTCTGTGCATTCTCTGTGCATTCCCTGAGCTTCCTCTGTGCGTTCTCTGTGCATTCTCTGAGCTTCCTCTGTGCATTCCCTGAGCTTCCCCTGTGCATTCCCTGAGCTTCCTCTGTGCATTCTCTGTGCATTCCCTGTGCATTCTCTGTGCATTCCGTGCGCATTCTCTGTGCATTCCGTGCTCATTCTCTGTGCATTCCGTGCTCATTCTCTGTGCATTCCGTGCGCATTCTCTGTGAATTCCGTGCTCATATCCCTGCACACGCTCTGCTCATTCCCTGCACTCTCTCTCTCTCTCTCTCTCTGTGAATTAGACAAGGCTCATGCGGTCACATTTTTCATGGAGGAATCAGCCTTTGATCTTGACCTCCTTTTACGGTGGCACGGCCACGCTGGATTGCACCCTTGAGGGCGAGCTGATTGGCTGGTTCACGTGGCCCCCGTGCCTCAGTGGGGCACCGCCCACTTACACATCCCCAGCCGCCCCCCGTACCTGTCCTGCCTTCGCTTGCATTATCTTTGAAAAAAACCGCAGGGTCTTCGATTTTTCTATTTCCTTTTTTCAAAATAGGTTTCAAGTGCCTGCAGGGTGTAGGAAACAAAACATCGAATCAGCAGCTGGACACATTGATTCCTCCTGACCCAGTCGCACAGGGCACTGCTTTTCGGATATTTTTTTTTATACCCCTCTCTAATATAACAAGTGCTGGCATTCACTGAGGCGTAGAACGCCCTGTGTCTAGATCCAAGAGGCTGAATTAAACAGACTCTCCATCTTGCCAAGTACAATCACACTATATTTACAGTGGACCTATACAAATGAAAGCTCGCTCTTTATAATAGTGATTTACAAATGCAAGTACACTATTCATAATGCTACTGCTTTACAAATTGAAGTACACTGTTAACAATGGTGAGTTCCAAATGCAAGTACACAAGTACACTTTCAATAATGGTAAGTTCCAAATGCAAGTAGACTATTATAATTGCACTTCACAAGTCCACGCCACATTTGAATGTTTGAAATGAGCTGCTCTGGTACAAGGATGTAGTGTGAGACAGTAAAATATGAGTAGGAATAGCTGTGCATATTTAATACATATGAGCTAGCTTCGACATACGGGTGGGCCTTGCTTTCAACAGCAGTCACAGCCAATGAAATGCAGTTCAGCTCTTTTTGGAAGAAAAAAAAAAAGATGAATAATTTTTTTAGGATCACAGTCCACTGAAGTTCTGTGGTAATAAAAGTCTCCTTCCATCCTACTTTAATCACTTTGGCGCATCAGCTGCAAGCTGTTATGCGCCTGTACGTCCTGAAAGGCTCGACTGCTGTTGTGACTGTGATGGAAATAACCATCTAAGCAGCTCTTTGGGAGCACTGATTGCTTTCCGTCAACCTATAAGCGCTGGCGTTGTTTCGCAGAGGAAGTGCGATGCGCCTTTTTAAAAACGTCCCGCCGCTCGCACCTCCGGACGACGGCTTTGAACCACGCGCCTCTCTCCCGCCGCGTGTCGGAGGTGGAGAAGAAGAACGTGCGCAGCCTGTGGGGATGAAGTGCGTTTGTGAGCTGCGTCCAGGGCTGCAGTGCGAACACTACAGTTGGGGGGGGGGGTGGGGGGGGGGGGGGTTATGGCTTCCAGTGTGCTGGGTGCGCACTGACCTTACCCCCGACTGTGTCACGGGGTTTCCGGGGCGACACAGCTGCTGCTGGAAATGAAAAGGGTTCCTGATGGGTGTGGAGCGGTGGCAGTGGGGGTGGGGGGGGGGTGGGGGGGGGGGCGAGCGTGGGCTGATCCAGTAACTGTTGGGATATGGGGACGAGGACTGTCCCCACAAACGAGGACTTTTCCGGAACAGGGCTGGTCTGGAACAGGGAGGAAACTGGAGGCAGGGCGGGGTTTTGACAGCTCTGCCTTCTGAACGAGGCGGCTCGCAAAGCCAGCGTTATTGTGTCTGCGTTCCCAGACCCCCCCCCCCCCCCACACACACACCCCCCCCCCCCAGCACGTACAGTTATGTGCCTGTAAGGCCTCCAGACGCTGAGATCGTACACGCATGACCGGTTTCTGTTCCGTCTTGAGAGCTGTTAAGGAGCTGCTAGCTTGTGAAACTTCTCAAGCTGCAAGTGCAGTTCACTTACTCACGCACACACACACACGTGCTTACACACACACATGCTTACACCCACACACTCACACTCACACACACACACACACACACACATGCACCCTCACAATCACTCACTCACTCACTCACTCACACACACACACACACACACACACACGCACCCTCACAATCACTCACGCACACTCACTCACTCACTCACTCACACACACACACACACACGTGCTTACACACACACATGCTTACACCCACACACTCACACTCACACACACACACACACACGCACATGCACCCTCACAATCACTCACGCACACTCACTCACTCACTCACTCACACACACACACACACGTGCTTACACACACACATGCTTACACCCACACACTCACACTCACACACACACACACACATACGCACATGCACCCTCACAATCACTCACGCACACTCACTCACTCACTCACACACACACACACACATACACACGCACATGCACCCTCACAATCACTCACGCACACTCACTCACTCACTCACTCACTCACACACACACACACACACACGCACATGCACCCTCACAATCACTCATGCACACACACACACACACACACACTCACACGTGCTTACACACACACATGCTCACATCCACACACTCACACACACACACACACACACACACGCACCCTCACAATCACTCACGCACACTCACTCACTCACTCACACACACACACACACACACACACACACACACACACACACACACACGCACATGCACCCTCACAATCACTCACGCACACTCACTCACTCACTCACTCACTCACACACACACACACACACACACGCACATGCACCCTCACAATCACTCACGCACACACACACACTCACACGTGCTTACACACACACATGCTCACATCCACACACTCACACACACACACACACACACGCACCCTCACAATCACTCACGCACACTCACTCACTCACTCACACACACACACACACACACAAATGCACCCTCACACATGCACACGCACGTACTCACACACACTGACATACACACACACCCACGCACGCACTCACGCACTCACGCATGCTCGCACGCTCGCACAAACGGTCACACATTGTGAAGATACGCGTTCGTTCTTTGGGCTCCAGTGGGTTTTATTTCTTTCTCTTTTTTTTCCCTCCGTCTTCAACAAGCGTTTCTGGATGAAGGGAGCCGGGGTGCCACTTCCCCTCAGTCTGCACATCCCTCCCGCTAAGGAAGGGAGAGGCTCTTCCTCACTTCACCACGGTCCCCGGCACCTCTCCCAGCATGCATTGCACCGCTGACGTTCCCGCCCGCGGTGGGAAGGGGAAGGAGCCGGTGAACGCGGTGATCACTGGTGACGCGGTCGTGTTGGAGCAGGCCCCCGTAACGGCGCTATCCGCCCGCTATCTGCCGCCGTCGATGAGCTCGCGTTACCTGCGGCGTCTTCGCGCCCCGCGTGAAATCCGCTCGAAAATCGCCAGACGGTACGGCCCGTCCCCGCCGTGCGTGAGGCTCGTGTTCCCGGGAGCGCTGCGCAGCTCGCTTCGTACCCGACTCAGAAACGAACGTGTAGCTGAGAAACGTTCTCAGTCGAGAGGAGTTCTTTTTATGTACGTAAGCGTCAGTCATAATGCAGTCAAGGCCGTGGCTGCCATTAACCACCGAGGTCACGTCCTCTGTATTTTTCTTACACGTCCGTTTCTAAAGCCTATATTTAATGCAGTTCTTTAGTGAGAACATCAGTTGCATTTCATTTAGAAAGGAAATGAACGGTGTTTAATATTTTCTCAAATGTACCTCTAATCTACGGGCATATGTACAGCATTTACACAGCATTAGGGAGAGAAGAGCACGCCCCAGCCTAACCCCACCAGCCCCCCCACACCCCCCCCCCACCCACCCCTCGCCGAGTCTCTAGATCGTGATTTTTTAGGTCCTAGTTATGCCCCTGAATGCAATATTAACAGAGGACAGCAAACCCGATTGTAATTCCACAGTTGAAAATGACAGAAACAGTTTACTGAAACCTGGATGTATGCGCCGCAGCCTTGCGTCGGCTGAGGACGTTTCCGTGCAGTAAAACCACATCTTAATTTCTGTGGCAGTCTTCATAATGCTTCATAATGGCTGGTCTGTTTGAGGGCATTGTGTTACGGAGTGAAGCCTGTAGCCTGTCCTTGTCCACCTTCGGGAATTAAGGGTTTTTTTCCCACGGTGCGCAGGAACTGCCACCATGGGCTATGCATGACAAATTGTGGTCACTCACTCACTCACTCACTCACTGACGGACGACCTTTGAGGGACGTTTTGTGGGACGCATGCGCAGGTGGCGCCAGCTAAAGCGTGTCTGCGGCAGTGAGTTGCGCCGTGGGTCTGGACGGTTACGTGCTCGTTTTTTTCTCTTCGGTTATTAATTTGTTTTTAGTGTAATCCGCGGGCCGCCTCCTGCTCTTCGGCCTGACCTTCACGGACGACGCGCACGCTTTGTTGTGCCGAATCAAAGGGACTCGACCGAGGCTTCGTTTATCAAGTCCTGCCGCCGCGCAGCTCGAGTGCGGGCCGCCGCCGCTGATCTTTTAAAGAGAAAGAGGGCGTTGCGCGAAAGAAAAGGAAGAAAAACGATGACCTTACTCTCCCGCTTTTTTTCATTAGCTGAAATTTAGATCTTTAATGTGTCCCGGGAGTCGCTCTGTGTTTAGCCTGCCGCTGAAAGGAAAGGCTCGTCGCCATGGAAACGGCTTTGTTGACGCTCGTTGAAGACGAGCGCTCCCCATTATATGTTTACCTGGAGCTGCTGGAATGACAAACTGCCATTTTATGAACCTTAAGTGCGAGCTTTTCGTTTTCTTCATAAATATAGATGATCCAAATTGTACGTTGTACTTTAACTCTTTAAATTGACTGTGTAGCAGTGGTGGACAAGTGAACGCTAGCAACAGAGTGGAGTTGTACAGAGTGTAATGTAAACAGGCGGCTTAAACATCACGCTCGTTTGATATATGCGTGTTGGCCTTTCATGGGGCAGGTAAACTGCCAATAGTTTTAATTCAAGGCTGGCTTAGCTTCCTATTGGCTGCCGTGATGTACACTATCTAAATGCAAATAGCTGTTGAGGCTTTAATGGAAAACTTAGAGGTCTGAGGTCTGCTCCTTCAGTCTTAACCTGCAGATCACATTCTGCAGTTCCTGGAACAAAAATACGATATCGGAATTAATTTAGCATAAAAGATATTTACTGAATTTTTTTTTATTTAAAGAAGCAGTGCTGAAGTAAACATAACGAATACAATTGAACTCTTTCCTACTGTATGTCAAGCAACAGGCTCACAGAGACAGGAAGCACATCTGAAATAAGAGCATAATCATGTGTATTATGTAACGGTGATAACAGGTCAGTTAGACCCATCTCATAATCAAGCTCATATCTACCTACAGTCTGGAACCTACAGTGTGCGTCCTGTCTTGCCTAGAAATCGATGCAGGTGCAGATTTTTGTTTTACGTCAGCTAATGAACTAATCATGGTCTTTAGTCAAGGCTTTGATCAGTAGAGTCAGGTGTATTAGTGCTGGAATAAAACAGGAACCTGTGCCCACACCAGCTCTTTTGGGATGAGATGGGGACCCCCCCTGGTGTGAAGCCTGGACTGGAAGACGGCCGGGTGCTCAGCCTCCTCGCTCTGTGAGCTGTGTGTGTCAGTGCAGCTGCCCGGTGTGATTTCTGTGAGCTGTGTGTGTCAGTGCAGCTGCCCGGTGTGATTTCTGTGAGCTGTGTGTGTCAGTGCAGCTGCCCGGTGTGATTTCTGTGAGCTGTGTGTCAGTGCAGCTGCCCGTGTGATTTCTGTGAGCTGTGTGTGTCAGTGCAGCTGCCCGGTGTGATTTCTGTGAGCAGTGCAGCTGCCCGGTGTGATTTCTGTGAGCTGTGTGTGTCAGTGCAGCTGCCCGGTGTGATTTCTGTGAGCTGTGTGTGTCAGTGCAGCTGCCCGGTGTGATTTCTGTGAGCTGTGTGTGTCAGTGCAGCTGCCCGGTGTGATTTCTGTGAGCTGTGTGTGTCAGTGCAGCTGCCCGGTGTGATTTCTGTGAGCTGTGTGTGTCAGTGCAGCTGCCCGGTGTGATTTCGCTGTGCTGTGGAGGTGAGTTGAGCTTGTGTTCTCTCTCTCTCTCTCTCTCTCTCTCTCTGCCTCTCTCCCCCCCCCCCCCCCCCCCCGCAGATCTGGGGAACTTCAGCAGCAGAGCGCGAGGGGGCGTGTCCGTGCGCGAGGGACAGGGCGTCGTCCTCATGTGCTCCCCTCCGGCCCATTCCCCAGGTAACGCCCCCTCCCCGTCCCCCCCCCCCGCCGCCGCCGCCGCCGCCATCGCCGCTGTCCAACACAGGGTAGCCCCAACTTAACCAGGCTCGCACCCTGAATTTGGGTGGGCACACTTAGTGCGAGATAACCCCACCACCCCAAAATCAGGGTGTGCTTTGCTAACAGACCAACAGGCAGTTGCTTCTTCCGAGGAGCGGAGATCTACCTAGCCAGAGGCTCAGTTTCAGCGCACAGACATAACGATAGGAGAGGCTGCACATGTGTTTACTGTGTCAGCACGCACAGAACGCTTACAGCCATGTGTCCCAGCTCCAGAGCTGTCTGCTAACGCTCCTCCTCATGTGCCAACTCTTTTTTTCCTTTTTTTTTTTTTCTTTCTTTAAAGCAAGGCCATGAATCATCCGGCTTTTGTTTTAGTTCAGCTCTGTTTGAACACCGGTCCCCGTTCCCCACGGGACTGTTTGCTGAGAGCTCTTCAGCTCCAGGACCACCATCGTGCCATATTGCCTGTCACTGTGACCGTCAGAATCCAGCAAGTTCCCAGCTGTTCTGGGGTGGGGGGGGGGGGTTGAAGGGGGAGGGGGGGGTGGTTGATGGGGGACTCAGGGGAGCCGATAAATCACTCTACCTGAGAATAAAATGGAGTAACAGGAAGGAGGGATGTGTGGTCTTAATAGCTTGGTGGGTGGGTGTGGGGGGGGGGAGGTGGGCGAAGCAATGAAGCCTTTTTTAAATGGAGGGGCATCCATAACATATGTGGGTGAGATTGGGGGGGGGGGGGGGGGGGCTTTTTAAATGGCTGCACACCTGGTGTGCTATTCAGACCTTCTGCTTAAATAGCAGTTTTCATCAAAGGCTTTGGTGTGATCAACAGGGAATTCAAGTGGTGGGGAAGGGGGTTGGGGGGGGGGATCCTTTGTCAGTCAGACCCCCCATTACCAGCAGCCTTATGTTTCATTAACTGCGTGAAAGGGGTTGGGGTGGGCGTGGGGGGGGGGGGGGGGGGGTAGTTGCACGGGCCATATGGAGGAACCGCGGGCGCCTGTTAGATTAATTAGGGGAAATGAAGACGAGTCCGGAGCTGTGTGGGAAACACCACTCCATCAGCGTGTTCCTGAACTGCTCCACCTCCCCCCGTACTGCGTCCCCAAATCCTCGCCCAGTAGACGCCCCCCTCCCCCCTCTGGGCTGGCCAGAGCTCGGCCGCCCGCTACAGCGAGCCAATCCTGAAAGTGCAGGACAGCCCCTCGTACAGGAACACTGGCAGCCATGCCCAAAATAAGGTGACCCATCATGGGCCCGCCTGAAGCACAACAGCACGCAGTGGGGCATGGACATTGCCCCCCTTTTTTTTGTGATCAACATTTTTCTCTAAATTGTAAGGCCTAAGGGCTGGCAGGGGCCAGGGGCCTTGGGGGCTGTGAATGTATATGAAGGTTTTCCTGTGTCTGAATTTTGGCCTTTACTGTAGATGCTGGCAATATGAATCGACTTTAAAGTATAAACTGAATTTTCAGCCCTGCCACAAATGCTAAATGACCGGTTTGCTTCATTTTTTATACGGCCAATGTATGACTTTTTTTTTTTCCCTAGGAGCTCTAGGATAAAATTTCCTTGTGGCTCAGATATATTTAGTATGTGCAGTGTACAGTATGTACAGTGCTGAGTGCACAAGTAGCCTGCAACTCTGCAGGAGTGGGCACTTGCTGCTTTATTACTTCCTCAAGTGATATGTGTGTGTGTGTGTGTGTGTGTGTGTGCTTGTGGGTGTGTGTGTGTGTGCATGTGTGTGTGTGTGTGTGTGTGTGTGGGTGTGTGTGTGTGTGTGTGCATGTGTGTGTGTGTGTGTGTGTGTGTGTGTGCATGTGTTTGTGTGTGTGTGTGTGTGTGCATGTGCTTGTGTGTGTGTGTGTGTGTTTTTGTGTTTGTGTGTGTAAAAACAACCTTACCTGCACAGCTAATTTCCACCACTTTACTAGCACTCCTGATGTAGCCAAACGTCAAAAAATAATAATTATTACATTTTAGAATAATTACTCTTCAGTTTCAGAAACTAATCAGTCGCTTGTGCTCGTTACCATGTGTGCTAATAACTGGCCTATTAAAGAAGGTCCTCAGGGAGCCTGTTTTGAACAGCAACGGGACCGGACTCAAAAGGCACTGTTGCAGTAAATATCTGATGACACTTCATTAGGCAGATTCCAAACGAGACAAACAAAGGGTGTATTGTTTGCAAGATAAATATTCATGGTTTATCATATCAGACGACTTAGCATTCAGTTTGACAAATGGGGCTTGAAGCTATAAAAAAAAAAATAAAAAATAAAAAAAGACAATAAAATGCAGTCTTCTCGTGATTTATCAGCACAGTAACCCCAGCTGAGAGCCAGTTTGAACTGAATAATAAAACGATAACCCTGAACCAAATTCCTGTCAGAGTCGTTTTGTTTCGGGAGTTCTTCCTCCACATTAAGGAAAGGGCGCATTTATAACAGTCCAATTCAGGAAGTCCCCGTCTGAGAGAGTGCCTTACTCCAAACCACCTCGCCCCTCGGGCTTGTAAGACCGCAACATACACTCTTATCCTTAACAGGCACACCCCACGGGCAGAATGACCTACAACAATAATAACTAATATCCTAATAATAGGCAATAATACGCAGACTGCACTCAATATATAATAATATAATAATAATAATAATAATAATAACTAATAATAATAATAATTATATATTATTATTATTATTATTATTATTATTATTATTATTATTATTGTGCACTCAGGGGCAGAGCTAGCCTGCCATATATGGGTGCGAGGCAGGATGAGAAATAAAGTGTCACGCTTAAAACAACACAAAGGAACAGTGAGTCCATTTTAAAGATATGACACATTTCAGCATCAAGTCTGATGTACTTCAAATCCATTTATGAAAAGAATACGCTGTATCACGCAAGTACACGCAAGTAAAGAAAGGTCATGACGGAGTGTAGCACAGTGGGTAAGGAACTGGGCTTGTAACCGAAAGGTCGCAGGTTCGATTCCCGGCTGGGACACTGCCGTTGTACCCTTGAGCAAGGTACTTAACCGAAATTGCTTCAGTATATATCCAGCTGTATAAATGGATAAAATGTAAAATGCTATGTAAAAAAGTTGTGTAAGTCGCTCTGGATAAGAGCGTCTGCTAAATGCCTGTAATGTAATGTAAATGATGAGACACCACTGACCCAGGCTAGGCTGATAGAACGGTCTCACTTGAATTCACATTAAAAACTTGGTTTTTGGTTGATTATTTGAGCCTGTTCATGTGTGTGACTGTAAACTATAGCAGATACTTGTACCGTTTATGCCTCAGTTCTACACATAACCCTCACATGACCCTCAGCTTGTGCTCTCCTGCTCTCTCATTGATCCAGTGTTTAAAGAGCCTTGACTGACGGCCAATCAGAGGAGAAAGCTCAGAATAGTGCCTGCTCATGACTGAAAGTGTGGCCTCTGCCCCCGTTGCCTGGACAACATGAGTTGAATAACGAGATGTGTAGAAGCCTATGGAATGTTTCTCTATGAGGAAGCATAATTGGCTGATAAATCACCATAGAAACCATACAACATATTATTTGTTGTGACACTCTGTACCTGATTCAATTCAATTCAATTTTATGTATCATGCTTTTTACAGAGAACTGTCACAAAGACGGCTTTTAGAGTAGCAAAGTAAGAGACAGAGCAAAAACAATGAACTGAGCAAACACCAGGCCTGAACCCCCGAATAGCCAGTGTAGAACATAAATGCAGTTTTACTCCGTTAATTGAGTAGACTCAAATGTCACAAAGGAATGTCATTCTAACTCAATTAATTAGAGTTAAAGAGTTTAACTTATAAGCTAAAGACCAGTGAATGCTTGATCAAATTAAGCTGCCCTACTCAAACAAATTGCAACAACCTGTTTTCTCAAACCATTTGAGTAAAACATACTTTTTTGTGTTACTTTGCATATTATAATTATAAATGTTTCGTTTTCAATTTTACACAATTTTTGTCTGTGTGTGTGTCTGGCATTCATAGATTTATGACAGAAGGCAGCATGTACTCAATTTAGTTTTTTGTTTATTTCTTTCCCGCATAAACTTATTTCAGTCAGAATTAACATACTCTTCATAACCTGAGGGATTTTGTGCTGTTGCAAAAACACATAACACTATATTTCAGACTAGTTTGCGATGCGTTTTAAAGTTCATTCTGACAAGACAGAGTTTTGTTTATTTACACGCTCATCTGTGTCATAAACCACACTGGAAATTTGCATTCCCAGCTGTCTAACATAAATAAATTAAGAGAAAACCCGCTTGAATATTAACGCTCATATTTTTTTAAAGTGTAAATCTAAATCAGAATATGAAGTTAAAAGCTTTTTTGAAATCGACGGCGGTTTTGGTGCGGCGGCTGGTCTGAAGTCGGCGGGCGTTTTCCGCATGGATAGCGGCGCCGCCGGTGCGGAGGTACGCCTCAGCTAAAGCCTCTCAGATCTCGTCCTCGTGTTTCCTGCCGATGCCGAAGGGAGCGCTTCCCGAATTCAGCCGCGTAACCGGGGGATGCGGCGGTGATGAATGTCAGACCGCGTCAGACTCGACGGGCGCACGGCGTCTCTGGGCTCGTACTTCACAGGATCCGGACCGCTTGCCACTGTCTGCGTTCAGGCCGTTTCAGGATGGCTGTGTTTTTAAATCCGACACCCGAGGTCTGCTCATTTTCATCTTTTTGAAGGTCCCTCAAGACGTTTTACCTTTTGAGGGTACCTCAAGACTTTTACCTTTTGAGGGTACCTCAAGACATTTTACCTTTTTAGGGTACCTCAAGACTTTCTACCTTTTGAGGGTATCTTGAGACTTTCTGCCTTTGAATATTTATTTATTTATTTTTAAAATAAGATGACAGTTGGAAACATGATCAGATAATGAGTAAATGTTGACCAGTTTCCTTTTTTTGCCAGATGTGAAATGAGCAATATGCATTGTCTTAATCATCAGCAGTGGTATCTAATGCATTGTACATCTTGAGAAACACATCCATGTGAACTTGATAGTAAGTAATGAAATGATCATCTCGGGGTTTGTTGCGTGTGCACTTTTTTTCCGTTTGTTTCGCTTCGCTTTCTCCAGAGATCACGTACGGGTGGGTGTTCAACGAGTTCCCGTCGTTCGTGGTGGAGGACAGCAGACGCTTCGTCTCCCAGGAAACGGGGAACCTGTACATCTCCAAGGCGCAGCCCTCGGACGTGGGGAGCTACATCTGCCTGGTGAAGAACCCGGTGACCAACGCCCGGGTGCTCAGCCCGCCCACTCCGCTCACGCTCAAAACAGACGGTGAGACTCTGCGCTCGTCCACCCATTCAGTGACTAGAAATAATAATATTTATTAATAATAATAATAATAATAATAATAATAATAATAATAATAATATTTTTAAGCTTTGCATTTAAAGTACGCTCTTACCCACAGCAGCCTTTCCTTTTAAACATATGAAAGATATTTACGAAGCTGTGTGTTTGCAGAAGCAGTTCAGGTAAAGCACCTTGCTCAGGTGGAACAACGGCAGTGCCCCACATAGGAATCAAACCTGCAACCTCAGTGATACAAGCCCATCATACACTTTATTATTATTATTATTATTATTATTATTATTATTATTATTATTAGTACTACTACTACTATAATAGCAGCTCCACCATACATTATTTAAGTGTATTTTAAATAACGTATGGTTAAATATATTTTAGAATGTGGAATGCCTTATGAAGGCGCTCTCTCTGAGAACATGGCGCATTCTACAGTTGGTTATCGGTCTCTGGAGAGTCGCCAGGCGTCCGCGAGTAGCCAGGTGTGGCGTGAGAAACACTACGAGTCTCCTGGGTGGGTTCACGGGCGGATGATGTATGCTTGTCATTAGCGCACGCTTACACCCGCTGTGCACATGTTGGCTGCTGCATATTGAATCTTCCCTTTGAGGACGGAGTCTCAGAGCTTCTTCCCCGCGGGCAGCCGCAGACAGCGATGCCGCTCCTAACAGCCTTGCTGCTGGGGCCCGCAGCGGGGAAACAGGCATAATTAAAATCTGCCCGAGAACAAACCCTCCCGCCAGTAACCTCAATGTTTTATGCAGCGTAACAAGTTTATAATTCGCATGGAATACACCCTCAAATCTCCAGGTGGGAGGGGTGGTCTTGTTCCGTTCCTGTCTGGGGTGAAAGCTGAGGGGGGGGGTAAGACTGTAAGAAAGGTGTAAATTTGGGATTTGTCCCGGTAAACGGACGGAGAGAAACGGCGCCTCGTTCGCCCGGAGTGGCTCCCGCTCACAGAGAGCGGCTGGGTGAGACCGGCCTCGGGGGAAATCATCTCTCCCGCATAAAATTAAGCAGAATGAATGGAGCCGGCTGTGAATGGGATTACGGTCTTAGCGCCGCCGTCGTCCTCCTCAGAGGACAACGAGCGGAGTGGGGGGGGGGGGGGGGGGGGGGGGGGGGGGGGGGGGGGGGTCACGCCGCGCTCTGTCTGCCGCAGCGGGCGGGCCGCCCGTCACCGTGACGATGGCCGACGGTGGCCTCAGATGGCACTCCGGCGTACTTTCGGCCTTTCAGAAAAACAGGACGTCGGCTCCCCCACCCCCGCCACCCCCCCCCCCCCCCCGGCCAGTCCCGTTACCCGCGACAACAACGCTCCGTGTCTTTGCCTTATCAGTGAAATTAAGTCCCTGCTGCCGGCTGTCTTCTCTCTATCCCCACCCCCCCGCGTCCCCCCTCCCCCCCACCCCCCCCCCCCCCCCCCCCGCGTCCCCCCCCCCCCCCCCCCCCCCCCCCCCCCCCCCCGTCCCCTGATTTGCATACCCTCTCTCCCCTTGTAAGAAACGCTCCCAGGAGATGTGCGGTGCGGTGCTAACGGCATTAGCTCGCCGATTTCTGCTCCATCTCATTAGCAAACGTGGGAAGGGGGGAAAACTGCTACCGCTAACCGTTTGTAACCCCCGATCACACACAGGGGGAGGGGGGGGGGACCGGGGGCCGGGGGGGGCAGCCTTTTCTTTCCACCTGTGAAAGAAAAGGGGAAAAAAAAGCAGGGTTTCTTTATCTTGGCAGCGTTTGCTCTTTGAATTGCGTTTGAATAATTGAAATATTTCACTGAACCCTTTTTTTCACACACAGCTCTGCTATGCAGGGGCTGGCTTTATGCAGTGCATTAGATAGGCTTCTCCCTCTCTCTTTTTTCCATACATATATATATATATATATATACATATATACATATGTTGTATATGTGTGTGTGTGTGTGTGTGGCGCATGTCTATATTCTATATATGGGTATGTGCAGTTGCACACAGTAGCAGGATGAATGTGGTTTCTCTCTGCAGCCTGTCCTTGCACACCCCCTCCCACCCCTCCGCCCCCCCCCCCCCCCCCAGTTCCTCACCCCTTCCCGCTGCACCGTCCCCAGCCGACGCCTTTCAGAATGGAACATACCCTCGTCCCTCACCCTAATCACCCACCTGCCCCCTGGGGCCAGTCCTCCCCGAATAAATCCAGGACAAGGCGGGAGTCACGGGGGGGTGGGGGTGGGGGGGAGGGGGGGAGCCAGAGAACAGTGCTGTCACTATTAATCATCTTTGAAGTTGCAGGATACTTGTGTCAACAAACAAGTTGAGACAACAACAAATCGCTACTCCGTGTGTTTTTTTTGGTTTGTTTTTTTTCCCTTGCAAGACCCGGCCCAGCCCATGACCTTTCGTATTACTCAGAGTTGTTTTCTGCCCCCTGGAAATAAAGTAAAAAATGTTGTGTGTTCACCAGTCACCATACTCCACACCTTCATCCAGCAGATATTGCCATGAACAGTGCTTTAAAAAAAAAGACAACTAATTAAATTTAAGAAAGCATTACCTGGCTCAGTAGGTAATTACTTGTGCTAATGTTAAACTGCACTGGATTCCAAACTATACTGCAGAAGTGAGACTAATCAAGTCCCTGTGCTCAGCTGGAGTTTGTTTGAAATGGAGAAGAACATTTAGTTCACTTACTCAACGTTTAGTATTAGCCTGTTTGTGGTCTTGCTTTAGCTGTGCTGTTGCGTTAGCCTCTTTATGGGTTTGCTTTAGCTGTGCTGTTGTGTTAGCGTTAGCCTCTTTATGGGTTTGCTTTAGCTGTGCTGTTGTGTTAGCATTAGCCTCTTTATGGGTTTGCTTTAGCTGTGCTGTTGTGTTAGCGTTAGCCTCTTTATGGTCTTGCTTTAGCTGTGTCGTTGCATTAGCCTCTTTATAGTCTTGCATTAGCTGTGTTGTAGCGTTAGTCTCTTTATGGTTTGCTTTAGCTGTGCTGTTGTGTTAGCGTTAGCCTCTTTATGGTCTTGCTTTAGCTGTGCTGTTGTGTTAGCGTTAGCCTCTTTATGGTCTTGCTTTAGCTGTGCTGTTGCATTAGCATTTGCCTCTTTATGGTCTTGCTTTAGCTGTGCTGTTGTGTTAGCATTAGCCTCTTTATGGGTTTTCTTTAGCTGTGTTGTTGTGTTAGCATTAGCCTCTTTATGGGCTTACTTTAGCTGTCTTGTTGCGTTAGCGTTAGCCTCTTTATGGTTTGCTTTAGCTGTGTTATTGTGTTAGCATTAGTCTCTGTATGGGCTAGCTTTAGCTGTGCTGTTGCAGGCTAGATGGCATTAGCCAGCCCAGCCTCAGCACACCTATACTGTAAACACATCTGGAGGCAGACCGTGCATCCCGGATCCTGCCCAGGTCTCTTCCCGTCCTGTCTGCCTGTTCAGCACCAGGGGCAGCGCTGTCAGTGCTGCTGGTTCAGCACCAGGGACAGCGCTGTCAGTGCTGCTGGTTCAGCACCAGGGACAGCGCTGTCAGTGCTGCTGGTCCAGCACCAGGGACAGCACCTGTTTTTGTTAGGGGGGACCATAATTTAATGGAACGCTAAACAAAGCACTTTCACACACCCGAGTCCCCCTCTCCCTGCCGTGTGACCGCGGTCCACATTGAGATGCAGGTGCGCTCGCCCAACCCCCCAACCCCCCCCCCCCCCCCCGAAACCCGTGAACCGAAGCTGCCCTCCCGTTGCATTCTGGGAGGAACAAATGGAATGCCTTCCCCCCCGGGTTACCACGGGGATTTAGATGATGCTGCCCGTCTCATCCTGTACGAGTGTATCTGGCCCTTCGGGGCGATGTTTCCCATGTCGTATTGGAAATGATGCCATTAAGGTTTGCTGCATCCTAAGTAATTCTGACTGAAGGGCACACAGGTTTACATTAGACGGACATACAGATTAATCTTCGATTTCAGCCTATGAATTTATAATGTTATGAAAATGGATTTTATTGGTAGCGCTGATGGTTTTAGAGGTAAAATGGTTTGTTCACCAAACGAGTCCCAGACCATGGGAACAAAATCTACTTTCAGGCAGTGAGTCTATAATATAATATATTATATATAATATGGCCATTAAAAATCCCTGCAGATATGTGTGGTGATTTGAGTGGACACATCTTTTCTCTCTCTGGTGTATTACCCTCTTTAGCTCGCATTTGGAAAGTTGTTTTAGAAGACAACCTTCTCCCCCTCAAGTGATGTCCAGTATGAAATAGATGGGCTTAGTGTATTGAGTTTGTGGCATCACACTTTAAAAAGCAACAAGAAAAAGAAAATTTTTGTGTTTTGTGCCTACATTATTATTATTTTCTGGTGAGCAGTCACCTTTGAAGCCAAAAAACATTGAACATTAAAGTAAGCCAAGGTGAAGACAGGTACTAGGCTAACCAGGTGTGCGATATTGCTACTCACAAAACAAGATGCCCGTTTGAGTTCTGTTTCAGTACAGCTTCTATCAGCTGTTAAAATATAAGCCCAGACAAGGAGGTGAAATACTGCAAATTAGTTTTATAGTACAACTTCCTTTGGAGCCTTCAGCTGTATAAATCAGAGGCTGTCACACTTGAGCAGACAGAGACTGAAAGAGAAATTTGTTTGGGATAACGTAATCGACACTGTTGCACAGGCATTTCGGAATTGTGGGATTGCTCCTGTCTCTTTTACGGCAGCCATTTTGTTCCGTCGCGTGAAAGGAGGCCGTTTGTGTTCTGAGCGGGAAGACGGCAATGCCTAAAAAAAAAAAGCAGCTTAATTTTCTTACAGGGAACACTTCTTCTCCGTCTTCTGAGGATGCAACGTTAAATGAATACTTATTTACCGCTTTATGTGGATCACCATAATATCAGAACACCGTCTCACCATCTGCCGTTTCAATTTACGCACACGACAGACGATCTGATGAAAATTAATCGCATTCACCCGTTTTTGCTGAACACAACCTCTGCATGACTCTGTGTAAAGCAAATGAGAGGTATTCTTAATTCAATGTTCGCTGCACATTTGAAGGCATTCAATAGCTTCCCATGGAGAAAATACTACCCATAGAGTCTGTTGTAGGGCAATTATCCAAATCAGTCATTTTGGTTCAGCCCTGAGATCTGAGCTGATTGAACTGCGTGTATTGCACTAGAATATGACATGGTTAGGCATGGGCATTGAACATGTGTTACATTTACCTTCAGGCCACTGAGCTTGGCTGTACCATTAAAACAATATTCTATGTGCGCTACATGTAGAACATTCTATATGCACTACATGTAGAACATTCTATATTCACTACATGTAGAACATTCTATATGCACTACATGTAGAACATTCTATATGCACGATATGTATTTGCTGTTGTGTTCAGAATGCCTGGAAAACAAGTTGTTGTGCTCACATAAAATTCTCCATACATTTATCCATCTAATAATACTGATAATAGCCATCCTCTGTCCAGATTATAGCTATGCAGATATATCTAGCTGAGAGAGAGAGAGAGAGAGAGAGAGAGACTGGCTGGCTCCTTTTTATTTCTTCCTCAGAAATGCAAATGCACTCCTTGCCATCTGAATCGTCATAAAATCTCTCCTCCAGATTGAGACTGAGGGACTTAAAGTAAAAGAGAATAAGCAAAGGGAATGTGTCTTCAAGCTATCACCGGGAGTGTGGGGGGGGGGGGGGGGGGGAGGGGGGGGGGGGGGGGGGGGGGGGTGGGGGGGGGGGGGGGGGGGGGGGGGGGGGGGGGGGGGGGGGGTGGTGGGGGTGGTGGAGAAGAAAAAAAGAAACAGCTGAGGACCCCGGTCTTCTCCAAGTTTAGATTTCAGTGTCAATTAGGTGTGGTGGAGCGGGGCGTGTGTCTCTCCCTTCCGAAATATCCTCAGGCCCCCGGCGGTTCCTGTGGCCTAATTATAAAAGACGTTTGGCTTTGAAGGGAAGGCGGAGCTCGTTAAGGCCTGATGGCCACGCCCCCCCCCCCCCCCCCCCCCGCCGGCGGGACCGCAGAGTGGGGGATGAGAGGGGGCCGTCTCGCCCCGAGCTCCAGGGCCTGGCCCGGCCATCTGTCACCTGGAACGTTCCACCTGTCCGCACCGCATCCGGGGGGGGGGGGGGGGGGGGGTGGGGGGGGGGGGCTGTTCATTATTCAGTCCAAATTATTTCACCATTACAAGATGAAAGAACAAGCTCTGCCCAGAATAATATCCAAAAACCAATTAAAATGCACGGATGCCTAATTGTGAGGGATAATCTTGAATAAAAAAAGAAATCATGATGAATTGCTTCAATGTTGCCTAAGTGATGTGGTAATGTGCCACTACCTGTATTAATTATGTCCATATTTTAAAACCTCATTAAGGTTCACCAGATGCAGTGGTGAGGCTTGAGAGTTAGCAACACCAAGGAGACAAAAAAAAAATGCAGTGACTTGACAAATTAAATTAATTAGGTTTAGCAAAACGACTAGCAGGTGATGTGAAAGAAAATATGCGGCATGATGTTTCGTAATACTGACTGCTAGCTGGTGACAGATTGGTCAATAGAAATCCTGAGTCCTTTCAGTAAAACAAATCGGACTTCGCATTTATGTGAAAATAAATTTGATTTGATTAGTAGACATAACGCAGGCCTGCCTAAAGCAGTGCATGCTGGGAAATGGCATCCAGCCCTGCAGACGGCACAGAGTATGAAGCGCGTCTCGTGAAATTCCTGGAACCTACATTTGGAAAAGATGCGAGGAAATGTAGAGAGTGGCCTTGCCATAGCCAGCGGAATGATGGCTGACCTGTGGGTACAAGGCTGAGGTTCCTCTCTGACGTCCTCCAGGACTGTGATTACTGTGTGGATGCACGAACCTGATCACTACTTCGCCACTTAGTTTGTTGAGAAAAGAAATTGTTGGATGGAGGACACTTGGACCCTCTCTTGTCTAATTCCGACTGGCCTGTTTCCTCTCCTGGCTCTGCTGGCTGGCTGGCTCTGATTGGTGTTTGGGAGAGGGAGAGCTCCTTATTAACATACCTTTTACAGGACATGTGCGGGACCATATCGGCACTTCCACCTACTCTCAGTTCTTAATGTCCTCACGTGAGGAGGAGCGCTGCAATTAAGGCGTGTTTTAGTAGATTAGGCGGAATACCTAACTGGCCCAATTTACTCGGTCCCCAGCCTGCTTTACCACGTTCAGCCCAGGTATGCATATGCATGAGCAGATGTGCAACCGTGCATCAGGCAGGAAAGGCACAGAGTGACGTAATCCCCCAAAAGCACATTCTCCTGGATTTCGTGGCCCACTGCTTCTGATTAGCAAATCAGACCAAGCGACTGCGACCTTGTAACGACTGCATTTGGAGTTTCCAAAACAAGCTGCGATCCTTTGGCAAAGCTTTCTGTAATGTAATTATTGCTTTCCTCTGAAGGAAAATCACTTCCGTAACAACAGCCTCAGCAGTCAGCAATGCTCAGAACAAGTCCAATTTCCCAGTCAGGGGGCATTTACATATGTATTTATGTATTTATTAGAGCTCATGCATTAGGCGAGGTGGGGAAAGAGCTGTGTGGCACACCTGTGACACTGGGACTCTCCAGAAGGTGTCATCTGCCTGTCAGTGAGGTGTGGCTGCCAGGAAAGCTGCCCCCCCCCAGCCCCCCCACCCCCCCCTCCCTCTGGCCTCTGAGTACCTGGCTGTCCTGAACCACAGCCAAGGACCGTTCTGTGCTCCGACTTACTGCCCCACTGCCTTCTGGGTAAGAGGCAGCTCGTGCTCCAGCGAGTGAGGGGGGCGCTGGTTTCTGACGCAGCAGAAGAACGTTCTGGCATAAAGATTCCATGGTACCTATTAAGTAGATGTGGGGTTTTTTTTTTTCTTCTTTTTTTTTTCTTTTACCTCAATCGCTCTCTTTTTGGAGTTTCAGGCTTGGTTTTTTATTCAAGATTTTTGTATTCTTTCCTTTGTAAAGTGTTGCTGTGACATTGTCTCTATAAAAGGCACTGGATAAATGAAAGTGAATTGTAAAGGAAGTAAATGGCGGGGGGCTTTTTATTCAAGCATTTCTACCTGCTCATAATGATGTTTTTGTCTGCTGTCCCACCCCCCCAGGTGTAATGGGGGAATACGAGCCGAAGATCGAGGTGCACTTCCCTCCGACGGTAATGGCGGCCAAGGGGGTGACTGTGAGGCTGGAGTGCTTCGCCCTGGGAAAGTGAGTACCGAACGGCGGGAAGAAGCGCCATCGCAGAGCGCCGAAAGAGCTCGTTCCCCCCTCCCCTCCCTTTGTGGGTGTGCTCAACCCCCACTGGTACTAAAACGCGTTTCTTCTTTCTCTCGCTTGCCCTTCTCGCAGCTTGCTGCCCGGGAGATCGCAAGCGCAGACACCAATAAAACGGTTATTTTGTGACCTCCTGCTTTTTTATTTTTTATTTTTTTACCGGGCGGGCACGAAGCGAGCGAGTTCTTTCTGTAAGAACTTTGGTGAAGAGTAAATAAATAAGTGAAGAACTTTGGGGAAGAGTAAATAAATAAGTGAAGAACTTTGGTGAAGAGTAAATAAATAAGTGAAGAACTTTGGTGGAAGAGTAAATAAATAAGTGAAGAACTTTGGTGAAGAGTAAATAAATAAGTGAAACTTTGGCACAGCCGGCTCCTCAGAGCTCCGGCTGTTTCGAGAGAGAAATGGACTAGCAGGAGCTCGGCCCTTGGGAGCAGTTCTCTCTGTTAATGGGCTTGTACAGAGAGAGAGAGAGAGAGAGAGAGAGAGCAAGAGACACTTGAGAGAGAGGGTCACTCAGTTGTTCTAAATCTCTGTTAGATTCAGCTCTGGTCAAGGTGCATTTTCTTTTTTGTTTGTTTTTTTTGCTGCTTTCTGAAACGTTAACCTGGCCATTTTGACTTCGCTGTTCTCTGCCAGAAGAGGGAAAAAATCACAGACAAAATATCTGTGCAAAGGGGAAGTCCAGCACTGAGCCTTGCGTGATGTTCAACAGAGTAGCTTTCATTTCATTTTTTTTTTTTCCTGGTTTGGCATAAATGTATTGGAGTAAACAAAAAGAAGAAAAAGACGGAATCTTGCGTGTCTAATCGCAACTCTGCATCATCCCAGCTTAATTATTCCTCTCGTTTTTTTTGTTTTTTTTTTTTTTCTCGTTTTTTTTTTCGGAACAGATGAATAATTCAGTAATCACACTCATCTTAAGTGCAAATAGCTCTCTAATCCGAGGAATTCTAAGGAGCTTGTAATTGTTTACAGTGCTTTCATAGGGGATTGGCTGCGAGGGAAATCCATTTGCAATTAATTACCCACATTAGAATAATAAGTCATTACTTAAACCTATAGACATTGCGCTGCATATTTATTCACTCCCTTATTCAATTAGACAGTGCAGGGAAGTGTTTGATTTTCAGCAGACAGACAGACAGACAGGTGCCCGAAGACCTGCCCCCCCCCCCCCCCCAAATCTGGGCGCGGTGGCTCTGAGACCGGGGGTGTGGGGGTGTGATTGGGGGGTCGTATTCCCATGCGTCTGCGTTTACTCACAAATGACCCGCTCATTACTGGCCCTCGTTAGGAAACGTCAGTCAACGCGGGCGGCCGATTGGTTTTATTCCTCCTCCTGCCAATCAGTGTGAGTGACTCGGGCCATGCGGGGTTGTTGTTGTGTGATCGGGGCCACTTGTGTCTGATAGAGGAGTTAGCCTAGCTAGCGTTACTGTAGGAGCGGATAATAAGGAGATTGTTGTTGTGTGATCAGGGCCACTTGTGTCTGATAGAGGAGTTAGCCTAGCTAGCGTTACTGTAGGAGCGGATAATAAGGAGATTGTTGTTGTGTGATCAGAGCCACTGGTGTCTGATGGGGGAACTAGCCTAGTTTTGTTACTCTAGGATCAGATGATAAACAGGTCACTGTTTGGTCTTGTGCGATCAGGGCCATTTGTGTCTGATCGAGGAGTTAGCTGAGGTACAGTTACTTTAGGATCAGATGATAAACAGGTCGCTGTTTGTTGTTGTGAGATCAAGGTCATCTGCGTTGATGGGGGAATTAGCCGAGCTAGCGTTACGATTGGAGTGGATTGTTGTTGTGATCTGGGCCATTTGTGTCTGATGGGGGAGTTAGCCTAGCTAGGCTTACTCTAGGTGTGGATGGTAAACAGGTCACTGTTTGGTCTTGCTTGATCAGGGTCATTTGTCTCTGGTGGGAGAATTAGCCTAGCTAGCGATGTTGTTGTGTGATCATGTGCTGGCATCCTGGTCTACTGAAATCCTCTCATCCCTGAGTGATGCAGGAGCCAATCATGCGTCTCCACGGTCGGGCACAGGCGTGGGTTTGCCACCAGGACCGTTAGCATGTCCACACACTGGCACACGGCCTTCGTTTGAGCCACCCAGTGCCCCAGATTCATATGGGAAATGTACGCACTGCTACTGCCTCCCCTACTGACCGAGCTCAAATCACATTAGCTACAGAAGGCTTATAGCCACCAGCCATTTAAACAGTGGGAGCGTGGGATGTGCAAGTCTCTCTCTGAAATGATGATATAGGCGGCTTGCTGTTTTTGCGATTCTGTGAACTGTAGCCCGTTCAGTTTATTTATTTATCTGAGGGAGAAGACAGTTGAGTTTTGAGTTATGTGAAGATTAGCGTGTGCGGACGTGTGGAGCGGTCAGAGCGTGGGAGCTTCGGCGTACAGAGAGCCCCTCTGGGCTACAGGCTGCGCTTTGATTAGTTTCTCAACAGTCTTTTTTGCGTTAAATGTTTACCTGATGCTTTCAGTGAGCCTGCCAAAAGCCGTCTTCAGGTGAAGCTCTCTGTTCAAAGGCGGGAGGGGAAAAATCAAAGAGCGCGTTCGCGGCGGTGTTTATCAGACCTCGCCGTGCTTTTGTAGGGCTGTACCAAGCGGGGAATTTTCTCAGTGAGTCAGTTCGAGCCGAAAGCACGAGCCACCGCAGCCACGTGGGAGGGAGGGGGTCACGTACGGGCGTGCTGTAGAACAACCGCGTAGCAGCGTTCCCACGGCGTCGTGTCGAAAGTTGTTCTCACCCCCGCGAAAAAACTGCAGCTTTTCTGGGTACGCGGTGCACGCGTGAGGACACACGATCCACGAGCCGGATCGTGAGGCGGGGCGGACGCGCATGCTGTTACTGTTCTCGCTTCGTGAGGGCGGCTGATCGAAGGCGTTGTTTTTCAAATTTCCGAGTTTGCGTTAGACACGACCGGGCTGGACGGACGGGTGAGGGACCCCCCCGGAGCTGGCGGGGGGATTTAGGGGGGCTCCAGGATGTCAGGTGGCATTCAGAGCAAATTGATTGTTGCCGTAAGCTCATCAGTCCAGGGCCAGATTAAATAAGGCCAGGCGGTGTCCTCTGGCTGCAGGCCGGGCAGACCGCATGACTGACGCTAATTGTGGCTCTCTGCTCTCCGCCACCCCGGGGGTGGGGGGGGGGGGGGGCGAGTGGGCTGCGCGGGGCGGCATTTAGTCACGTTTCAGCGCGCCCTTTGATGTGTCCACTGGGGGGGACATGCGCGTTGTTTACAACACGGTCCGTTTGGAAGCGGCAGGCTTTAATTAAACTGGCGACCCACGCGGCCGACGCCATCGCTGCTGCTGCTGTCCTGAGTGGGCTGAGGGGAGGAAGAGGAGAACTTTCTCTAATAACGGCCAAAGTTTTGCTGTGTCCCACACGTCCTGCCCTTTACCACAGGGCTAAGCGTGTTTCCAAAGTGCACACAGCGCCCATCTCTTTATATTGAGCCTTCAGGACAGCTGATTTACCTACAGGTCTAATGTGTGCGAGCCGTTAGCACTGGCGAGCGTAGCCATGCTTACCGCTAAGTGAGGCTGCCACAGGTGGCGATGTCGCACCCCCAGCCGCCTGTTGCATTTTTTTAAATTACATGACAGGCATTTAGCTGCCACTCTTATCCAGAGGGACTTACATTACTTTTACATACCATTTACACTGCATACATTTATACAGCTGGATGTATATACTGGAGCAGTGCAGGTTAAGTGCCTTGCTCAAGGGTACAACGGCAGTGTCCCACCTACAAGACCAACTCCTTACCCATTACACTGCACTCAATTATTGAACAAGTAGCTTACAGAGACATGCGCGGAATGTGTGGACAGAGAGAAAGAGAGATATAGACTGATTGAGGAAAAGAGGGGGGAAGAGAGGGAGCGAGAGACTGAGGAAGAGAGGAGAGAAGCAGTCTCAGTCACGGAGCCTTGGTTGTAGACCAGGGATGTCAAACTCCCATCACACAGGGGCACAGGAGTTAGTGTTAGTTCCTTTCAGTCAGCAGCCCAGTTTAGGCCTTGGTATGAATCAGGAGTGCTTGGGGGGAGGTAGCCAGTCAAATGAAGCACTTGAAGCACCGATACAAGCTGAAAGTCGGCAGACTCTGCAGCCCTCCAGGACCTCGGGTTGAGGCCCGTGGCATGTCCACTCCAGAGCAGGACATTGCGGCAGTGCCGGCTGGGGTTACAGGGAGAACTGAGCACTGCAGTACGAGGCGTGTGGAGCATCGGGAGAATGACTCTGAGGGAGAGCGGTGGGGGGGGGCCTTCAGGAAGCAGCGCACGAGAGTGCTTGTGATGTCACAGTGAGGTGGGGGGGGGGGGAGTGAGTGGGGGCAAGTGGCTTACATGGCACATGTATGACACGGGCATTCTTAGACACACACACACACTCTCTTTCTTTCTTACACACACACACACACACACACACACACAGCTCAGGGGCTTTCACCGTGCACACCTGAGAGAGAACACACGCGTAAATACACACACACACACGCGCACACACACACACACGCACACGCACACACACACACACACACACACTCTCTCTCTCTTTCTTACACACACACACACACACACACACACACACACACAGAGTAAGGGGGAATGACACGGCCTGGCTCTGAATCGAATGTCGGCGCAGGAGGACTCATCCGTGTCGGCTTTGGCGCACAATCCCCCTCCGGCTAACGGAATTGTGTAATTGCGGGATTTAATCCGCATTCCACGCTGTGTCACACAGTCGGATGTCTTTCTTCTTCCCCGTCTGCGGCGGGAGGGGTCCCTGATGATGGTCCCGCGGGACGGCTGTCACGGAGACGCCGGCGGCGGCGGCGGCGGCGGCGGTTTTCGCTAACCTGGGAGCGTGACACGGAGACGCCTCCGTCCTTATCGGCAGGAAACAGACGCGCGGCGAGTCTCGTCCTCGCTGGTCGCTTCCTCAGAATGCGTCGTACGGGGGGGTGGGGGGGGGGGGATGGTGGCGTGCGATAGCTGGGGGAGCCTTTCCACAAACCATGTGGGGGGAGACGGGAGGGGTGCGGGACCAGGGTGGGGGACCGGGGAGGGGGACCAGGGTGGGGGACCGGGGAGGGGGACCAGGGTGGGGGACCGGACCAGGGTGGGGGACCGGGTTGTGGGACCAGGGTGTGGGACCGGGGAAGGGGACCAGGGTGCAGGACCTGGGGGGTGCAGGATCTGAGGGGGGGCAGGGTGTGGGACTGGGGTGCAGGATTGGAGGACTAGGGGGGTGCAGGACCAGAGTGGGGGACCGGGGAAGGGGACCAGGGTGCAGGACCTGGGGGGGTGCCAGGGTGGGGGACTGTGGCGTGGGACCGGGGAGCGCGTGTCTGCCCCCCCACCCTGCCCCTCTCGCCACTCACCTCCGTGTCTGTCCTCCGCAGCCCCGTCCCCACCATCACCTGGAGGAAGCTGAACGGGAACATCCCCAAAAAGGCTCGCCTGCGCAAGTCCCAGGCCGTGCTGGAGATCCCCAACGTGCAGCTGGAGGACTCGGGCAGCTACGAGTGCAAGGCTGAGAATCCCACGGGGGGGGAACGCCTTCAGGGGCCAGCTGCAGGTCTACAGTGAGTGTGGGGGGGGGGGGGGGGGCAGCTGCAGGTCTACAGTGAGTGTGGGGGGGGGGGGGGCAGCTGCAGGTCTACAGTGAGTGTGGGGGGGGGGGGGGGGGGCCAGCTGCAGGTCTACAGTGAGTGTGGGGGGGGGCAGCTGCAGGTGAGTGTGGGGGGGGGGCAGCTGCAGGTCTACAGTGAGTGTGGGGGGGGGGGGCAGCTGCAGGTCTACAGTGAGTGTGGGGGGGGGGGGGGGGGGCAGCTGCAGGTCTACAGTGAGTGTGGGGGGGGGGGGGCAGCTGCAGGTCTACAGTTGAGTGTGGGGGGGGGGGGGCCAGCTGCAGGTCTACAGTGAGTGTGGGGGGGGGGGGGGGGGCAGCTCCAGCTGCAGGTCTACAGTGAGTGTGGGGGGGGGGGGGGGCAGCTGCAGGTCTACAGTGAGAGTGCAGGTCTACAGGAGTGTGGGGGGGTCCTGTGGGGGGGCAGCTGCAGGTCTACAGTGAGTGTGGGGGGGGGGGGGCAGCTGCAGGTCTACAGTGAGTGGGGGGGTCCTGGGGGGGGGGGGCCAGCTGCAGGTCTAGTGAGTGTGGGGGGGGGCAGTGGTCCAGGGGGGGGGGGGGCAGCTGCAGGTCTACAGTGAGTGTGGGGGGGGCAGCTGGGTCAGCTGCAGGTCTACAGTGAGTGTGGGGGGGGGGGGGGGCAGCTGCAGGTCTACAGTGAGTGTGGGGGGGGTCCTGGGGGGGGCCAGCTGCAGGTCTACAGTGAGTGTGGGGGGGTCCTGGGGGGGGGCCAGCTGCAGGTCTACAGTGAGTGTGGGGGGGTCCTCAGCCTGGGGGGGCAGCTGCAGGTCTGCAGCTGCAGGTCTACAGTGAGTGTGGGGGGGTCCTGGGGGGGGCAGCTGCAGGTCTACAGTGAGTGTGGGGGGGTCCTGGGGGGGGGCAGCTGCAGGTCGTACCAGTGGTGGGGGGGGGGGGGGGGGGGGGCTGAGGTGGGGGGGGGCAGCTGCAGGTCTACAGTGAGTGTGGGGGGGGGGGGGAGGGGGCTGCAGGTCTACAGTGAGTGTGGGGGGGGGGACAGCTGCAGGTCTACAGTGAGTGGGGGGGGGGGGGGGGCAGCTGCAGGTCTACAGTGAGTGTGGGGGGGGGGGGGGCTGGTCAGCTGCAGGTCTACAGTGAGTGTGGGGGGGGGGGGGGTGGGGGGGGGGGCAGCTGCAGGTCTACAGTGAGTGTGGGGGGGGGGCTGGGGGGGGGGTCCGGGGGCTGCAGGTCTACAGTGGAGTGTGGGGGGGGGGGGGCAGCTGCAGGTCTACAGTGAGTGTGGGGGGGGGCTGGGGGGGGCAGCTGCAGGTCTACAGTTGAGTGTGGGGGGGTCCTGGAGGGGGGGGCCAGCTGCAGGTCTACAGTGAGTGTGGGGGGGGGGTGGGGGGGGGGGGCAGCTGCAGGTCTACAGTGAGTGTGGGGGGGGGGGGGGCAGCTGCAGGTCTACAGTGAGTGTGTGGGGGGGTGGGGGGGGGCTGGGGGGGGGGGGGGGCAGCTGCAGGTCTACAGTGAGTGTGGGGGGGGGGGGGGGGGGGGGGCTGCAGGTCTACAGTGAGTGTGGGGGGGGGGGGGGGGGGGGGGGCAGCTGCAGGTCTACAGTGAGTGTGGGGGGGGGGGGGGGGGGGCAGCGTCCTGGGGGGGGGGGGGGGTCAGCTGCAGGTCTACAGTGAGTGTGGGGGGGGGGGGGGCCATGGGGGGGGGGTGGTGGGGGGGGGGGGGGGGCTGCAGGTCTGCAAGGTACATGTGTGGGGGGGGGGGGGGCAGCAGTGAGTGTGGGGGGGGGGGGGGGGGGGCAGCTGCAGGTCTACAGTGAGTGTGGGGGGGTCCTGGGGGGGCAGCTGCAGGTCTACAGTGAGTGTGGGGGGGGGGTGGGGGGGGGGGGGGGCAGCTGCAGGTCTACAGTGAGTGGGGGGGGGGGGGCAGCTTGCAGGTTACAGTGAGTGTGGGGGGGGGCCAGCTGCAGGTCTACAGTACAGTGAGTGTGGGGGGTCCTGGGGGGGGCAGCTGCAGGTCTACAGTGAGGGGGGGGGTCCAGCTGCAGGTCTACAGTGAGTGTGGGGGGGTCCTGGGGGGGCAGCTGCAGGTCTACAGTGAGTGTGGGGGGGGTCAGCTGCAGGTCTACAGTGAGTGTGGGGGGTTCCTGTGTGGGGGGGGGCAACAGCTGCTTACAGGGTGGGGGGGGGGGAGGGGGCAGCTGCAGGTCTACAGTGAGTGTGGGGGGGTCCTGGGGGGGGGGCCAGCTGCAGGTCTACAGTGAGTGTGGGGGGGGGGGGGGGGCCAGCTGCAGGTCTACAGTGAGTGTGGGGGGGTCCTGGGGGGGGGGGCCAGCTGCAGGTCTACAGTGAGTGTGGGGGGGGGTCCTGTGGGGGGGCCAGCTGCAGGTCTACAGTGAGTGTGGGGGGGTCCTGGGGGGGGCCAGCTGCAGGTCTACAGTGAGTGTGGGGGGGGGCCAGCAGGTCCTGGGGGGGGGGGGTCTGGGGGGGGGGGGCCAGCTGCAGGTCTACAGTGAGTGTGGGGGGGTCCTGGGGGGGGGGGGCCAGCTGCAGGTCTACAGTGAGTGTGGGGGGGTCCTGGGGGGGGGATAGCTGGGGGGGGGGGGGCCTTACAGGGTGGGGGGGGTCTGCCAGCTGCAGGTCTACAGTGAGTGTGGGGGGGTCCTGGGGGGGGGTGTGCAGGCAGGGGGGCGTGGGCGGTGGGGGGGTGGCGGGGCCTGTTTCTCCATTCCGTAGTTTTCACGAGTACAGCCCCCTCGCCAGTCCTCTGATGACACGGGCGGTGTGTGATTGGTGGCGCGTCTGCAGTGTGGAAAATGGCGTCACGAGGACAGGCCTCGCGGAGGAGCAGAGGAGTCGCGTGTCTGTCCTCACCTCTCCCCCTGACGTCAGGGTAGGAAGGGGTGCTGGTCAGAGTTCAACATGTTTGGTTGAGTTCGGGGTGGGAAGAGTCACGTGACTCTCCTCTGCTCCCCTCCTGAGGGAGGCAGGAGGAGAAGCAGGAGATTAACAAGTTCAGTTGAGTCTGGGTCTGGAAAAATTGGGGATAAAATATAACATTTTAAAAGGTCTCCTTGCCAGAGTAAAAGGCATTCAAGCCTGTATTTGATTGTTGTTTTCCTTAACTATGACTCAAGATTGAATTAAAGTGCTAAGTGCAACATTTTTATTTCGCTTTTGTGTTTTTTGGCAAAAACAGTCTGGCAAGTTCAGTGATTAAAAAGGAATGAAAGCAGGTGTTTTGCTGAAAAAAGCAATGCTGCCATTTATTTGAAAATCAGAGTGAAGAAGTAATGCCGTTAGACCATGAACCCAGTTTTAAAGTTTCAATTTTACCTGGCCTTTGTGACACATAATTGTGTTTCTTGCTCAACATTTCAGTCAGTCCAGTCCCTGGGGTTAAAAGAAAATGTTGTCTGTAAAAAGATTTTTAAATGTGCTCTTAAATGTTAAAAACAGACAGGTAACAGTGGGTTGCATTTAAGAGTAAAAAATGGAAATAAAAGTTTTAAGCAAATTTCCATTAGCAAGGGAAGTGATCTCAGCCTGTGATTTGATTGGCTGGGTGGTGCATGCCACTCAGGTCCAATTCTTACAGCAGTAACGTGCTGTGCAGGCAGGCCTGCAGTACTCCTCCCTCAACTGAGCAGCTCTGTGGCCAGTACAAAACAGCAAAATACACTGGGGCCAGGGCAGCCAAGGGCTCTGTTCACATTCCCTCATTCATTTAACTTTTTAAATCCATTAGCATTCCTAACCTAGCCATACCATATTATATAATGAAGTCATTTGCATGAATTTAGAATAGGAACAACCAATAAGGAACATATTCAGTGTTCCACGTTTTCTTGATACTCAGTTGATTGGAAAATGAATGAATAAATGTACAAACTTATGAATGAGAAATTCATTTTTAAAATGGATTTCATGCGTTCATGCATATATTCATTCACCCCCAGCTGTTCCCCAGGGAAGCACTTAAGCCAAACCACAGAGTCTGCAGGTTTTCCTGTTTTCTTTCAATTAATTTCCAGTTTTGGCCTTGGAATGTGTGGAGTCATTAAACAAATACAGTTATTAAGCACTGAAATATAAACCTGCATGCCAATCCCCTTCAGTAAAGCTACTGACCAGTCTCCTTTATTTAACCCATTGACCAATCCCCTTCATTAAACCTGCCGACCAATCCCCTTCACCAAACCTGCCGACCAATCCCCTTCACTAAACCTGCCAACCAATCCCCTTCACTAAACCGGCCAACCAATCCCCTTCACTAAACCTGCCAAACAATCCCCTTCACCAAACCTGCCAACCAGTCCCCTTCACTAAACCGGCCAACCAATCCCCTTCACTAAACCGGCCAACCAATCCCCTTCACTAAACCGGCCAACCAATCCCCTTCACCAAACCTGCTGACCAATCCCCTTCAATAAACCTGATAACCAATCCCCTTCAGTAAACCTGTCAACCTATCGCCTGCACTAAACCTATCAACCAATCCTCTACAGTAAACCTTCCAACCAATCCCCTTGACTAAATGCATACCTTAAATTTGTTTGTGTAATACATGCAATCGAGCACTGTTAGTGTTGAATTTCATTTTCTTTTCAGTGTTCTATTATATTTCTGTCTAATTATATTCTGTCTCTCTAGAGAGAGAGAGGTGAAGCCCTAATGTGGGGTCAGATTCAAATACAATTAAAAAGAAGCTGTTTGAGAGTCTGACTTTACAGTTTTGGTTTGATGGATCACAATTACACTGCAATGAAACACACTGCAAGCAGTGATCATTAAGAACAAGTAAACATGAACTTGTGGATACTAACAAATCCGAAATAATTACCTTTCCGGGGATTCTGCTCTCGACTGTTACGTTTCATGCAAATACGCTTTCTCCATTGCAATGGCTTCATTATGCCGGTGATCTATAAACCCAATTTGAAAAGAGAAAAGCGAAATAAAACAAGCAACAATAACAGGGAGAAAAAATAAAAAAATAAATTAAAAATGAATTTAACATCCTGTAACAAACAATAGGCATGTTAATAAAATCCTCTACAAAGCCCCAGGAGAGAGAGAGGGAGAGAGAGAGAGAGAGAGACAGAGACAGAGAGAGAGAGGGAGAGTGGAGTGAATAAAAAATGAAACATAAGATCAATGTGCCTATGAGGGAGACCGTGGCTGAATTATAAGCAGTGTGTGTGTGTGGGGTGTGTTATGAGCTGTGTGTGTGTGGGGTGTGTTATGAGCTGTGTGTGTTTGGGCCGCACACGCAGGCGGCTGAGGTGAGTGATGGGGCCTGTGTTTGTGGGCGTGGCTGCATGCTTTAGAGGGGGCGTCTGAAACCCGGGCCTGGGGGGTACGGGGGGGGGGGGGGGGGGGGGGGGCATGAACTCTGAACAGAGTGCATTTGATCTCAGTGCAAAATGAACTCATCAGATGAGTTCAGATCCCTGCACTGGAGGGAACAGGATCAGATCCCTGCAGTGGAGGGAACAGGATCAGATCTCTGCACCAGAGGGAACAGGATCAGATCCCTGCACCGGAGGGAACAGGATCAGATCCCTGCAGTGGAGGGAACAGAATCAGACCCCTGCACTGGAGGGAACAGGATCAGATCCCTGCAGTGGAGGGAACAGAATCAGACCCCTGCACTGGAGGGAACAGGATCAGATCCCTGCAGTGGAGGGAACAGAATCAGATCCCTGCACTGAAGGGAACAGAATCAGATGCCTGCAGTGGAGGGAACAGGATCAGATCCCTGCAGTGGAGGGAACAGGATCAGGTCCCTGCAGTGGAGGGAACAGGATCAGATCCCTGCACTGAAGGGAACAGAATCAGATGCCTGCAGTGGAGGGAACAGGATCAGATCCCTGCAGTGGAGGGAACAGGATCAGGTCCCTGCAGTGGAGGGAACAGGATCAGGTCCCTGCAGTACAGGGAACAGGATCAGATCCCTGCAGTGGACGGAACAGGATCAGGTCCCTGCAGTGATAAGGGCCCATTGTGGTTGATTCTCCCTCAGCCTTTCCTCAGTGGATCAGTGTGATCAACGACACGCAGCTGGACAGCGAGGAGCAGCTGCAGTGGGAGTGCAAGGCCACGGGGAAGCCCAGGCCCACCTACCACTGGCTGCGCGATGGCGCCCCCTTGTCCCCGGAGGTACACGCGCACCACCGCACATCACACCTGGGTCAAATGTTTTGGATTCAAATGCTTTTCTGTGCCCTGTTGATCTTGCCTGGTGTAATTGAGCCTGCCGATATGACCGGAAGGCGGGGTTTGCACTTTTTGAGAGTGTTTCATTGGTTCCAATTACACCTGACAAGATCAGTAAAGCGTAGAAAAGTATTTGAATCCAATACAAATACGTATTGATCCAATACAAATACACATTGTATAAACACACCCAGCTGTGTGCTCTCAGCACTGCAGGTTTCTCTGCCACTGCACTCAAAGCATTCCAATGTGACGTATGTATTTTTGGTGGTTAATTCTTTATTGATTTTCTTCATTAGAAACTACACAGACAATACACTGACACTGCAGAACTTTGTGGAATTACTCAAGGAAAGTCGCAAGGATGATCAGCTCAGCTGTGATGGACGAAACAAAAACAAGGCAGCTTACATAAAATGGCTAAAAAACCACTGACTGAGAGTGCATCCAGTGGTAATACAGGAATCAGAATAGCCTGGAGCCATCCCCGTCCACGCCGGCGCTGCTGCAGGGTGAGCCCTGTTTAGCGTCAGTGTAGGCGCCCCGTACGTACGCATGCGCTACGTGCCTGATTAGCTATGAAGGGCGAGGACCCAGCGTTAGCTCATTGGACGCCCGGGCGACGTGATCTGTATCCGTGCTACAGAATAATTTGCGAGGCGCGGCCTGGAGGAGAGGGGGGTGCTGTGGCCGCGGACTTTCTCGCGGTAAACGAGTCCCTGACTGCAGCCTCCCGCGGATAATGAGCAGAGAGAGGGAGGGAGAGAGGGAGAGAGAGGGGGGTTATCAGAAAATCACGCGTTCGAGTGCCTGCTGAAGGACTGAGGGATGAGCCGGGCGACGTCGCCATGGCGACGGACCGCACGCCCGTCTCCCAGACGAAAGCGAGCAAGCTCTCCGTTTCTCCGGCGTCGCGCGCTCGCTAACGAGAGCTGACCCGCTAACGAACTCCTCCAGGCTGCCATTGGTCTACCGGCAGCAGGGGGAAGCAGCACGCGGGTTTTTTTACTCGGAGAGTGCTGGCGTGTGCCCCAGGTCTGGGCCACTTCCTGGATCGCGCTCCCCGGGCCCGGTTGTCCTAGAATAGCTGGACTGCGCCGTGCTCGTGTCGGTGATGGACGACCTCCTCGTGCGCTCTGTCCCCCTGTTCCCTCAGCTGTGCCTCCTCTCAGTTCGCACAGAGCCGGCATCGGTGGAAGCGGCACAAGGCTGCTGATTGGTGGCTCTGTAAATCCCGCCCACTGAGCACATGTAAAATACATAAAGCGGACGTCGATAATGGAAGCTGTACAGCAGCGCACTGTGCTACAGGGGGTTTCAAACGAGGTGCTGGCCACCTTTTGTCTATGATTTTCACTTGAACTGTAGGTCTGTCCTGTGAACTGTAATGCCCTTGGTACACTATATGACCTACGGATGTCAGGTGTCCACTATAAGAGTGTGGGCACCTGACATCCAACATTTCATCCAAAATGATGGGCATTAATATGGAGGTGGTGCACCCTTTGCTGCTGCTATAACAACCTCCACTATTCTGGGAAGGCTTTATACTAGATGTTGGAGCACTGCTGTAGGGATTTGCCCATTCAGCCAGAAGAGCTTTAGTGAGGCCAGGCACTGATTGGGTGATTAGGCCTGGCTGCAGTTGGCTTTCCAATTGATCCCAAAGGTGTTGGATGGGGTTGAGGTCAGGACTCTGTGCAGGCCAGTCAAGTTCTTCCACATCGTGTTATCAACAAAACCATTTCTATATGGACCTCGCTGTGTGCCTGGGGGCATTGTCATGCTGGAAAAAGGGAAAGGGAAAGGGCCTTCCCCAAACTGTTGGGGAAGCACAGAATTGTCTAGAATGTGATTGTATGCTGTAGTGTTAAAATTGGCCTTCAGTGGAATCAAGGGGGCTAGCCCAAACCATGAACAACAGCCCCAGACCAAGGAGTGCCCACATACTTTTGGTCATACAGTGTATTTGTTCATAATTAGACAGCTTAAATACATTTTTAAAGCTTTTTAAAATCAGTAATTTAATTAATGATTACAGGCTGCATTTTAAATAGGATGTAATTACAGACTGGCGGATGAAGTCCTAATTGATAATGAAAACCTGCACACCTGCTCCCTGAAACAAAATCATTAGAGAAAAATGAAGAGCTCAAAACAAACCCAAGTGAATGGCAACACGCAGAACCTCTATCGTGCAAATGAGCTCGAGGGAAGACATTACGGAGGGGCTTAAGTGCACGGTTTAATCGAACGGGAAATTTTCCGAGAGAAATCCTGAACGCTCAGGGAAAGTCGCCGCGGACTGAATTTTGGGAAAACTGAACTACCTGTTTTTTTTTGTCTGGAGCCGGAGGGTAGCGGGCCGGTCTGGTTTTAGCTTGGCGGTGGGAGACGGGTTTAGCCTGGTGAGGGTTCACCCCGGTGAATAAGCCAGAGCTTCGCTGTGCACAACATAAACATGGATTTCTGCATCATCAGCATGTTGGCATTTACAGGTTCCCCTGCTTTTTTTTTCTCTCTCTATTTTTGGGTCTCTTGTGTTTTGTTTCCTTCTTTTGTGAAAAGACCGGGACTGTGTTACTCTGCAATATTCAAAAAGCAGAGTTGAAGACTGCGAATGGAAGTATTCGCTTAAATGGACACCAGTGCTGCCTTTTCACCTGGCCATAATTCAGATGTGAAGAAATCTCACCAGAAATCTCACCAGAAATCTCACCAGGGGGGCGAGGGGTGGGGGGCGGGGAGGCAGGCCCAAAAGAACAGGCCAAACTGTAGCAGTATCACCTTGGCTCGTGGTGTGTAGCTATTGACGCAACAAAGTGCTGTCCGTGGTGCTGAAGGGGAAGCGAGTGGATGCCTTCTCCTACAGGACTGAGGGGACATTGTGAGCAGAAAGCTCTTCTTGGTTCTGAAGGTGAAGTGTGAGTTGTTCCTTTCTCCTACAGGACTGAGTGGACATTGTGAACAGAGGTGCCGTGCTTGGTTCTGAAAGAGAAGTCAGCCGATCTTTTCTCCCACAGGCACGAATGGAATTTGTGAACGGGCTGATGTCCATCAGGCGCGTGGGCATTGCGGACTCTGGGATGTACCAGTGCATAGCTGAGAACAAGTACGGAGCCATCTACTCAACGCTGAGCTCAAAGTCCTAGGTAAGCATTTCTCTGCTTGCTCCATAGTAAGTGCAACAGCATAATTCATTCATGAAGTTGTAAAGCTACCAGCTGTGCTTAGGTAGACCCTGTTGTTTATAACAGCTTTATAAC
>CM045894.1:40995570-41065570 GCA_025169545.1 Anguilla japonica
TGCCCAGTAAGAGGTACTCTGCAGCGCACGCGCTCCACCGTTTCGGGCTTTATGTTCTGCTTTTAAACACGAGCGGGACGTCCGGCTGGGTGAGATAGTTCATCCAGCGCAGATGTGCTGCCGGTCACGGGCCTTTTCCCACTTGAGAGTCTGTGCAGAAAATAATACCAAACTGAGAATGTTTTGTGGGTATTACTGCTTCTTTCTTTGAAAATATGTCGGCTGTATTGGCCTGGACATATTTAAAGGCATACTATGCTGGATTTTTAGCAATTTTTAGGAGTCTCCTCCTCTGTCTCAACCCCGCCCACTCACCCTGAGTACCCCACCCGACACAGCTACGCTGGATAGCTAGAGGTAGCGTTACTTACACGTTCAACAGAAAACACGCCAAATCCCCCTCTTTTTTTATCCTCTTGAGGAAGAGCGATTCCCAGGTTGACTCTGGTTTTTTACTGAGCCCTGTCGGCTTGTGGTTTCGCTACAAACGCTCCTTTGAAAGCTGATCCCACCCCACAGGCTGCGTCGCCACACCCACCCCTCACCACACCGAAAAAGAACGTCACTCCCAGAAATGTCCCAAACTCAGGCACAGGAGCATGGATTCAGAAAATGTGTGCAAAGACAGAGACTGCCAGTGTATGATAAATATGACGGAGCATGCTTATTTTATGATATTTTCAAGGTAAATATCCTGCATTAGTATAACTGAATAATTTTGGACATGGCATTTTTTGTAAAAATGTAAAAAAAAAAAAACAGAAATAGGTAACATTTTTCATTAATATCTCTAACACAATGTCTTACCATCTTTTGTCACCTTCTTATGTCATTTCCAGCCAGAAGAAGCCTATTCGTCAAATAAAAATTCAAAATAACTCAAAATTGGCATGGGTATGAATAATTTTGGGCTTAACTGTACGTCTTTAACTTAAAATAAATGCTTACAACTTACTAACAAAGGAAAGTGTTGGTTTTTCCTGCACAATGTTCCTTCTTTTTTTTCTGTATTCATGGGGCTCGCTGAAGTCATCAACATTCACATTGCAAGTCAAGGCTGAGGCTGCACGTTGATTAAATCCAGGCGGTTTAGAAGGAAGCATATTTATATTTAACCTTTGGACCTCGTTGGTTCGGAGTAAAGAAGTACTCGTTTGCAGCGTTGACCAAGGTCGCGTTGCCATTGGTTACGTTGGCACTGGTTTATTGTACTGTTACTAACAATTATATTTTATCAGTGTTTATCGACAAAAGGAAAGGAAGCCAGCTTTTTCGTGTTACTTAATGGCAAAAATATATATATTTTCAATACACACTTACTCTTCAGCCATGTTGCTTCTTTAACGGCCGTGTATTAGCAGGGAAATAAGATCCTTACATTTATACAGCACTTTTCCAAATGCTCAAAGTGCTTTACAGTGAAGGGGAACTCACCTCACCCACCACCAATGTGTAGCGCCCACCTGGGTGATGCACGGCAGCCATTTTGCGCCAGAAAGCTCACCACACATTAGCGAAGGTGGAGAGGGAGAGAACATTTATTTAGCCAATTAAATCTGGGGATGGTTTTGGTGGCAAGTTTGCGAGAGCCAGATTTGGAATTTAGCCAGGACATCGATGGTGTCTGGAGGTGCGTAAACTGTTTTGTAAAAACACAGCAAATTGTGGGACGGCACTGGGGGGCGTCCCCTTGTTTTCTGGGAGGAGGACACACCAGCTGAGGCTGAGTTTCATCCGCTTCCTGGAGGCGCCATCTTGCCTCAGCGGATAAGTGGGGTGCGGTATCCCACAATGCTCTGCTTCCGAGAGGGGTCCCGGGTGGTTGACGAGCACTCAGTCAGCAGGTGGAGGCGGGGGGGGGGGCAGAAATGATCAGTCGGTGTTGATTGCTCTTGGATGTCTGCGGGAAAACCAGCTCTCTGTGTTCTGCCACAGGCCTGGCGTCTCATGCATTCCAGTCCTCGGGAATACAGGAGGCCCCTCCATAGTCACTATTGGCAACATAACTATTCTTCCTCCTGCAAAAGTCCTCATAAAACGTAGTTCCTATAGAAAAATTATAGCATTTTAAGGCAAAGTCAGAGATGAGTGGAAAATGAGGTAAATGTGTGTTTGCATGCTTGTGCATGCGTTTCTGTGTGTGTGTGTGTGTGTGTTTGTTTGTATGTGTGCGTGGTGTGTGTATGTGCTTGTGCACGCGTGCCCGTGTGGACATGTGCTGACACCTGTTTGTAAACGGCCTGCTGTCTGCTACCCCTGCGTTCTGTGTTTGCTGTAATTCTGATTTCACACGTCGCTTGTTTCCGAACAATCCTTGTCTCAGCGCCAAGCGCGTGCTAATTTAGGCCTGAGAAAGAGGCGATGCTGCACATAGCTTTCTGATGGGCCCGCTCGCGATGGACCTCTTACTCACGCCTTGTCATATCCCACAATACACACTGTCATATCCCACAATGCACACTGTTATATCCCACAGTGTGCACAGTTATATCCCACAATGCACGCCGTTATATCCCACAATGCACGCTGTTATATCCTACAGTGCACACCATTATATCCCACAATGCATTATATCCCACAATGCACACCCTTATATCCCACAGTGCACACCGTTATATCCCACAATGCACGCTGCTCACCTCCCCTTCCCTTGAGGCGGGCCCGGCCCTGGTCCTGTCCTCTCTCAGAGTTAAACGTGCTGGGAGAACGGCTCAGGGCTACTCCCAGACCGGGGAGTCCTCCTTCCTTCCAGCTCATTCCAGGTTGTCCCGTGTGGTCGGCCGTTTGTCTGGTTTATAACTCGCAGGATCAGACTGTCAGAGGCTACGAGATGCGCGTGAGGTAACCACGGTAACGTGCACTCAGGCATCTCACGGAAGGCAGGCTTTAACGGGCTTAAACGCTCGTACGCTAGCAAAGAGTTTAGGACCCAATTAATGATTAATGCGCGAGGCAGCAGAACTCTGAGCACGTTTCTCTGTGACATTAAGGCCAATTGGTCATCTGTTCACAGTTTTTTAAGTTCATATTTCACCATAATTTGTGCTGTTGTGATTCTTTTTTCGTCCCATTGTTTGTTATTTTTGTGTAAATCCTCTCCAGAGAGAAGCAGGAGATAACTCATTTTTAAGGCCAAAATGTTCTCTGTTGTGTTCAGATAGGGGATTCTTCTTATGGCTCTACAGTCGTATTTTGGTCAGGAAAAATTCCTGTCCCTGTAGTCTACCGTCATAATAATATTAACTCAATGCTATTACGGTGAAGATGAGCTTTTTATCATGGAAAGTAAATCCTCTTTTTCCCTCAGTGTGCAAGTTTACTGTTTTATTGCATTTATTTTTTTTTTACTTTGAAAAGACAGTGGAATGTACACATTGTCCTGAGGAGGTTGGAATTAGATGCGAGTTTAATTAGGCTCATTTCAGGAGAAAAGAATATGTTAAAATGTAAAATTGTCCCAATTATAAAAGAGCCAACGGTTGCAGTCAGATGTTGGGGAACAAATGTGTCATTTTTCAGTGGACAATCATGGCATTATCAAGGTTATACACAGTTGGTGGGATGGGGGTGGTGGGCGGTCGGGGGGGGGATGGGGCGGTGGGGGTGTGGGGGGGGGTTGATTTTACAAGGGCTTGATGACGGACTTCACTGGCTCTGAGAACGAATACGAGGAAGAAAGCAAACGATCTCTCGTTATGTGAGATAGGGGACCGCTAAGCTTCTCTGGATAATAGTGGGGGAAGGTTAGAGCCAGAATGGCTGCCGTTGGTACCTAATGAGGATTTATTATCTTCCTTCTGATAAGCGCACGCTCCTTTTATTTGTGCTTTCTGATTTATCCCATCTAGTACTTGCTGTGTTTTTTTCCCGCTGTGGTAGGTTATACATATTTTTTTTATTCGCTCTTGTTAAGAGGCACAGCTTTCAAAATCCAGCAGGTTTTATTTTTCTTTTTCTTTTTGGTTGTTTTTTTTTTGTTGTTTTTTTTAATTTGTTTTGGTTTTATTTTTATTCAAGATGCTGCGCACAATCTAAAACAATGGTGCGGCAGGTCGTGCAGGAGTTATTCATGAATGCACTTCAGCGGTTAGCGCTAGCGTAGCCCGCCAGCGTCGTTTCCCCCGTGTGCGTCCGCAGACCAGGACCAGCGGGAGCAGGGAGACGGTTAAAGCATCGCTGCGGTCTCGTGGAAAGCACACGGCAGCTTGTTGATATTCCCCGTGGCTCTTGGCTCTGTACGGCAGTGGGCAAAGCTCCTTCGTTCAGATTAATTGGAACTCGCGATATGGTCACGCACCAAACAAGTGACTGGGTTCGGCTCCCCTGTCCAATCACAGCATTGATCATCAGCGGTGATTTATACACCTACTTGTGTTTGTTTGCGGGGAACATATCATAGCTCAGATTATCATTTGTCCCCCCAATTATGGAACCCGTCACTGTTGCATTGTCCTGTACTTTAGTTTTTACCATGGCATTAATTGCCATTGTTTATTGGTGCTCATTGATTGGACATTTGTTCTTCAGTAATTTCAGATTTAGTTGTGCAGTTTTGTCTTTCGCGTACTGTAGAGGTGAGTTAGTTTTGCTCGCTCACATTTTCTCCTCTTCGCAGTTGAAGAAATGGAGATGTGAGTGCGTTCCCTGTCCGCGGTGGAATCCATCATCGTAAGCACCGCGCACACGCTCGCCGATAACACGCCACGTCACGTATGGAATTTAAAGTGTGGACGCGGGCGCTGCGGCGCGCTCAGCAATGATGGATCTCCCTTCCCAGTAAATAAATCGCTGTGTGTCACCGAAAGTGCTTCATTCTGTCTAACCGAACTCTTTTTTCTTTTTCTTTTTTTTTTTTTTTTTTTTGGTTGCCGTGCCAACCCCTGTGAGACGGATCCATTACCTTATTGACTGGGCACTGGCAGCAAGGCATGATGGGTAGACCACTGCTTGATTTGGCCAGAGGACTAGTCCTCCACTGTTCAGGGCCTGCATGCCTTTCCCCCCCCCCCCCCCCCCCCCAGAGGCACGCATGTTATTTATCACTGAGCATGCTCAGACTGTCAGAGGACGCTCCGGAATTATTCAGACTTTTCTGCTGACTCGCAGAGATGCGGAGCGTCGGGTAATTTATGGCGAGGAGCAACCGCTGGGACGTGCTCTTACAGCGTCACCACGGAAACACGCTCGCGTGAACGGCAGCAGGGAGAGAGAGAGAGAGAGAGAAGGGAGGGAGAGAGAGGGAGAGAGAGAGGGGGGAGAGAGGGGGGGGGAGAGAGGGAGAGGGAGAGAGAGACGGAGGGAGAGGGAGGGAGAGGGAGAGAGGGAGTTAGAGATAGAGAGAGAGTGAGAGAGAGAAGAGAGAGAGAGGGAGTGAGAGAGAGAAGGAGAGAGAGAGCGAGAGAAAGAGAGAGAGAGAGACGGCGGCCATGTTAGATCTCAGCACCTGGGCCCAGAGTTGATTTTGGGTCACGGTCTAAAAACTGCTTATGGAGCAAGTGTACCCGAAGGCTGCATGGAGTCAGCTTTAACACTGCTGGTCTTATTGATCTGAAAGGTCTAAACAGCTGCGTCTGTACTTGTGTCTACACTACATACAGTACATATACAGTATATATGCTGTGATCAGGGGCGCCGTAAGGGGGGGGGGGGGGGGGGGGGGGTAGGATGATTCCAAGGGCCCTGGAATCACAGGATTTTCTGGGGTGGAGGGGGCCCACTGTGGGATCTTTTCACAGGGCCCTAAATCCCTGGTGGTGCCCCTGGCTGTGGCACTAATATGTCCCATACATTATGATGCCCTGAAATGGGGGGGCTATACATAAATTTGTAATTTCTACATGGCCACGTGGTAAAACCAAAATGGATAATAATACCCTTAAATAAAAGCTGAAAATGTGCTTTTTAACCATGTGTGAATTGTTTAATTATAAATCCAAAACTGTGGAGTACAGAGCCAAATAAAGAAAAAAAAAGAGTTTTCTTCCAAACATTATGGAGCTCACTGTATGTATATAAAATTTGATACATATATACAGTATACAGTGCTGTCTGCAAGTACCCATCAAATGTAGTCATTGAACTATGTGTAAAAAGAGCTGCAGTTCTTACACAGATCACCCAGAATGGATGTAAATACGCTTAAATTAAGGCTGACAGTCAAAACAACGAAAATTGTGTCACTCCAAATTCTTGTGGACTGCACTGTATGTACAACCTACAGTGTACAGACAAGACACATTCATAAAAAGGTTCCTTCTCTGAGAGCTTGACTGAGATCAAACACGGGCAGGAGCAGTGGTTGATGGGTAATTGCCGCCTGTGGGCTCTGTGTACCTGCAGACCTGTACACTGCCCGTGGGCTGGCGCGGCAGGTGGCCCATAGATCAGTGGGGCTGCTTTCCCGCGGAAAATGAGTCTCTTTCTCGGGATCATCTGTAAAAGGCGCACATCGCCGTTTAACCTTGTGAAGTGTGAGTCCAGCGCGTGATTTATGTGTGCTTATAAATACTGACCTCAGGCAGTACCGGCTTAATTAAATGCCAGATGTCTAATCCGCGGACTTTAGTGTATGAAGGGGAGCTCCTGATTGATGGGCGGAAGTCTCTGTCCGGAGAGCCGCTCCGGAGGACGGTATGTTGATGAATGAACCCCTTCTTCCTTTAATCCGATATATTCCGCGCAGCGAGATTCTTCGGGAGCTTAATTTATTGTGTTTGCCGTCTCGACATCATGGGGCAAAAAACCACCACCAGCAGCTTTATTTTATTTTTCACTCCATTTTTTCCCACTTTTCCACTCAGTTTGAGAGCAATGAAGTCAGGGGGAGAGACAAAGAGAAAGAGTGACCGGACGTGATATATATTAAACTGCAGATATGGACCCATAACTTTTATAGCCGTTATTAAACATCCCTAAGCTGTATACGTGCCAAGGCTCCCTGCCATTTAGAATGCATTAGGATAAATTCAGACTTGTATTATGGTGTGCCAACATTTTGTCTCGGACCTGTATTAATATCGGTGGCACATTGAGTATATTCTTCTGAGTATTTTGCAGTTGCCATTAAACTTGTTTGACCAGGGAGCTAGGATTTCCAGTATGAATAATGTTCTAAGATGTTTAAAAATCCTTTATCAATTTTCATGTGCCTGTCTTTGAATGGAACGATTTCAGCCAAATGACTACGCAGTCCACTCTTCATGTATGTTTTGAGTCATAGAAACAACAGAATAATATCTCATATTAAAAATATGTTTGTGAAGGCAGATTTTCCTTTGGAAACACACTACTTCCGGAGTATAATCTCTGTTCGTTTGTTCAGTCCAGGTTTAAATGGATTTCAGGATATATATTTCATGTTATTAAACTTCTGAGAGCCTTCCGTATACACTAGCGTATACACTCGCGCGAGGGTGAGCTTCCCGTGCCGGTCAGCAACGGACGTTTAGAAGTGTTCAGAACTCCTTCCCGCCAGCCAGCCAGAACCTGCCTTTCACGTTGCAAGGATTTTCTGACATTAAGCGCGTGCCAAGAAAGACCTCTGCGGACGGCGAGGAGTTCAATAGTTGAGAAGAACGCACGCGGAAGGAATCGAAAAACCCGCAGACGCGCGAGCCTTTATCTGCGGCAGGCAGCCGTGCCCAGTTAATGGAGGTTCGTAATTAACATGGATTTCCGCTAATGTTCGCCGCTTTTGTTTTATAAATGAAAAGTGTTAATCCCGTTAGCTGTGGTCTACGTGCGTTTGCTCGGTTGAAAACGGACGCTTTCCCTTTTCTTAAAGACAGGTAGAAGGAAGGCGCTACTGGCCGACTGTAACCCGCGTTTTGGGACGCTTTGGGAAGTTCACATCTCATTTTCATTTTCTACGTACTCTGCATGTTCTTTTTATGTTCTTCTGCAAAGCGACAATAGGCTCGTGAAAACGAAAATAGAATTTGCAAGCTATCTCTGAATATTTGTATGCGTTTGTAGAAAACCTGGCCGTAGGCCTAGGTTTAGGTTTACGACTCAGAAAAAAAATGTATTTAAGCTCACTGCGAGGAGACATTTCTTAATTGAATATTTCCTTCGTCTGGCTGTCTTATTTGCATATTCTGTGTACTCAATGGCCGTATCAGTGCAATTGTTTGTCTCTTTTGTCCCAGCCGGATGTGGATTCTTCAGCTAATTCACAGAATGTATTCCACAGTGACTGCTTCTGCGTCTGAAAACCTCACTGTGTGTGCAGCTGCCTCCCGTCACACCTTTGTGTGCACCCCCCCCCCCCCCCCCCCCCCCCCAACGCCGTCCTCCAATTTTCATTATCCAAGCCAGCATGAAATAACGATAGCGCTGTACACAGCGGGAAGCACATTAATACAGAGAGTGAGACGCTACGTTTCCTTTAATAGGGATTTTTTTTTGGGGGGTTGGGGTTGGGTGTGTGTGTGTGGGGAGGGAGGGGGGGTGGATTTGGATATGAATGTCAGTTGAAGGGATTGTTTTGCTGTGTGTAAACATTTGACTTGAGAGAAAAAAAAAGGTTGGGCAGAAGTGCTCTTCAGCTCTTACAGACTGCTGCTGGTCTCGCTGTAGTCTACCCTCATCCATACGTCCGGGTGCATGTCTGCTCCACCACTAGTTTTGGAAATGATCAGGGCTTTCTCTTTCTTCTCATAAAAATAGGTTTATGTTGATGCAGTACAATTCCCCCCCCCCCCCCCCCCCCCCCCCCCCCCCCCTCCCACAGGGCATCAGGACAAGCATCAGGATACAAGCTTAGCTGGAAAATTATTATTCCGATCTGGGACAGGGACCGTTCAAAATGCATTAGACATTTTCCTGATTTGCATAGTCCAAACCCTCTTGGTATTTCAACGTGGTTGAGTTGCTTTGCTATTCTATCACACTTTCTTTCTACAGCAATGAAAAAGCTTTCATGAAAAGCTTTTTTTCAAGCCACTACTGTTTGTTTCAATTTAATTCGAGAGGCACCTGTCAAAATTGACAGAATTTTTGAAGTATGGCTTTTTAGGAAAGCATATGATTCAAACAGTTCATATGTTCGTTTGATATAGCAGTGTTTCCGCACTTTATCTTTCAAAGCGACAACTCTGTCCCCACAAAGGAGAACTCAAACATCACAAAAACAACTTTATGACTTTTATGACTGTATTGACTAATTTGGAGATTCTAGAACAGTGTTGACCTTGAACACCATGGACACTGTGGGTGAGAACATGTTTAAACTATAGTGACCTACTGTTATGTTAAAGTCAGCATTTCTTGTGTAGTTGCCTCTCCTGAACAGAGAAGAGACAAAACATCCAAGGAGACTTCATCAACATAATAAACATTTAAATAAAGCTACGGATAGCTACAGTATTGGCCTTGCAGAGGTTGTCCATAGCTAGCTAGCCCGGCAAGTAATAATGGAATGAACATTATTTGGATCAATAGAAAGCTACAAAATAAATATTGCTAAGTAGCTAATGTTAATGTTATAAGGTTCTTGTAGCAGAAACTGTAGTGTCACAGTAAAGTGTGATAGCAAAATTTTGAAAAAAACAAAACTGAGTGTAAGAATTAGCTTTAATCATATGAACAATGCTGACATCAGTGTGTAATCGCAAGTCTCCCCCACCCCCCGATCCACAATTGCTGTCTCCATCCACCCCGTTCCACAATCTTCATTAAACCTTATCTGAAATATAACCAGCCTCAACTTATGATGGGGGGGGGGGATGTCTTTGAGCCTGGGTGGGGGGGGGTCCCTGTCTCAGAAGAGCTTAGAGACGACTGTGTTCTAGAGTTTGAAGTGTCCCTGTTTTGTTCTGTTCAACATGATCTTGCTGATAAACATGTTGAGGGTTGAAGTCTGTTTGTTTGGCTTCTGTTCAGCAGGACTGTGCTGATAAACATGATGAGTGTTTCTGTAGTCTCTCTGTTTGAATTCTGTTCCACGGGACCCTGCTGTAAAAACCTTTAAGGGTTTAAAGTCGGCCTGTTTTGGGTTCTGTTCCACAGGATCCTGCTGTTGAACAACACCCTTCGGATCCTGAACTCCAGCCGCGGAGACGAGGGGAACTACGTGTGCCAAGCGATTAACATGTTCGGCTTCGCCGAGATGACCACCACGCTGTGGGTGAAAGGTACGAGTAGCACAGCCTGGCACCTAGTGCCCACTGTGTGTGTGTGTGTGTGTGTGTGCGTGTGCGTGTGCGTCTGTGTGTACATGTATATGTGTATGTGTGTGCGTATGTCTGTCTGTATAAATGTGTGTGTGTGTGTGTACGTGTATATATGTGTGTGTGCGTGCATATGTCTGTCTGTATAAATGTGTGTGTGTGTGTGTGTGTGTGTGCGTCTGTGTGTACATGTATATGTGTGTGTGTGTGCGTATGTCTGTCTGTATAAATGTTTGTGTGTGTGTGTGTCTGTGTGTGTACATGTATATGTGTGTGTGTGTGCGTATGTCTGTCTGTATAAATGTGTGTGTGTGTGTGTGTGCGTCTGTGTGTACATGTATATGTGTGTGTGTGTGCGTATGTCTGTCTGTATAAATGTGTGTGTGTGTGTGTGTGTGTGTGTGTGCGTATGTCTGTCTGTATAAATGTGTGTGTGTGTGTGTGTGTAGTGCCATAACAGCTCTAAGCAGGATTTGATTTGGGGGGGGGCCCTGCACCCCATAATTATAAATCATATGAATAATAGAATAATTGGGGGTCCCCTGGTGGTCATGGGGCCCTAAGCAGCAGCTAATGTCTCCTTTTGGGGCAGACCAGCTCTGCTGTAGTGAGAGGGTGTGCATTGTGATGTGAGTGAAGTAAAATAACCCTTATTTTGTGCAATCACAACTAGTATCATGATTGCATAATATAATGCAATTACAACAAGTGCAATGTTGTAATTGCATTATACAAACCTGCCCATCTTCCACTGTAGTCTCAAGTCGCATTTCTTCAGACTGTACCTGGACTAACTACCTATCACTATTCTGCAGGGCACTCCCAATCTAGGATTACTCTTATCGCTTATATCCTTCTACTTTGTTCCTATAGCACTTTTATGTTACACATATTCCTCCATTCAGCACTTAAATTGCACTTGTATCATTATCTTGATGTTGTAGCTTGTTGTCATGCCTCCTTGTTTGACTTAACATTACTCTCTGACCTAGCCTGTGCTTACTCTGTAAACTGGACTTAATGTGTTCATGGCCATGAATAACTTTTACATAATGAGTACTGTACCTTATCTGACCTGTGTTTTTTAGTTATTCCAATGACCTTCGGTATGCACTTTGGATAAAAGCGTCTGCCAAATAAATGTAATGTAATGTAATGCAATGTGTCTGGCTATTCATTAGTGCCTGAGGGTTAACCTTGCCCTGGCCTCCTCTGTAAAGCAGACACAGTCACTGAGGGGTGGGCGGAGACTAAAACACAGCTTTTTTTTCTCCAGAGCCAATGAGTGTTGAGCTGAGCCCGGCGCGGGTGGAGGTGACGGTCGGGGAGAGCGTGGTGCTCAGCTGCAAGGCCAAACACGACTCCTCCCTGGACGTGCGCTTCCTGTGGCTCCTCAACCAGCAGCCTCTCAGCTTCAACCAGGAGGGCGGCCATTTTGAGTACATCCAAACAGTAAGTGGCGAGCCAGGGGATCCAGGCGAGGGTCGATCCGTTTCACGTCCACTTCTGCTCCTAATTATTTAATTAGCCCCATCGTTTATTGATTTGGTAGTGTTTCATAAAGCCTACCGCTGCTGACTGCAAATTGCCCAGGCTTTTTAATTTTTTATTTCTTCTTTACTGTGGTCTGATGTAGGAGCAAACTGGCGCTGGTGTATACAGCAGTTTAGAAAAGTTAATTGGCCCTCCTGGAATGGAGTTGTACAACCGAACAATTTTATACTTTAATTCATTTAGCAGTCTTACCCAGGGTGACTTACACAGTTTAACTTTTTTTTTTTTTTGCAGTCCATTTATGGTGCTTATTAACTGCAGCAATTCGGGTTAAGCACCTTGCTCAAGGGTCCAACGGCAATGCCTCGCCCGCCAATCGAACCCGCAACCCTGGAGGAGCGGGGCCGGTTCTCATACCTATTATTCCACAGTGCCACCCTGTGATTACACGGCATTCATTTAAGTGACACGTTTATCTTAAAGCGAATTACAGAACAAAGAGCTTAAGTGCACTCAGATGGGTGCAGTCAACAGCGGAGGCGAAAGTGAGATACAGTTTTAATGTGGTGAACATTAGCGTGGTCGCTGTCCTGAAGATCAATCCCGAATATGAAGTGTACACAATTACTCAACACGGGGAATTCAGATGAATTTAGAATGAATTGAGAGTCTTGTAATAGAGACCGAGGGTTAACGGACTGGTTTGGGAATAAAGTATATATCAGTACTGCAGCGCTAAGTAATCCAAGGTCACTTTTAGGGAAAATTCACAAGGTTTGATGGAATGTTTAAGACATGGCACTTTGTCACGTTAGCCACGTTCGGCATGACCAGCATCTCAATCAAGCACCTCCCACCGGTCGTGTTGAAAACTGGGATCCTGTTTTTTTTTTGTTTTTAGTTTGGAGAAGGTTACTGTGTAGACAGGGGAGTCCTGTTCATAAACCCTCTCTGGGTAGGAATACTGATCTGGGATCAGTTTGGCATTGTAGCTCAGTATGGACATGGTGGGGAATGGCCAGGGGGAGACCTAATCTTAGATCAGTACCACTGCTCTGAGATGCTCTGTCAATGTGTGCCCAGGTCCCCATGAAGGTTTCCCAAACCCCAGGTAAAACAAAGGTGAAGGACCAACAGGCACACACTCACTCTCTCTCATACACACACCCACACACACACGCAATACAGCTGTGTTCCTGGAATGACCAGCCCTGTTCCCTTAGGGTTGGAATGAAAACCTACAGGACAGTAGATCTCCATGAACAGGGTTGGTTACCATTGACCTACATATTTGTCAAGGCGAAAGAGAGGAAATGGAGCAGTAGCAGTGCATGCTGGGAAAATGTCCCTTCCACAGCGTGATACTGCGTGACTCATTTCACACCCAGGGCCTGATTTGCTGAGCCCGTGCGGAACCTTTTAGCACACGCAAAACTAATAACGCAACCAATGATTGGTGTAAAACCAATGCCGTGACCAATCATTGGTCATGTTATTGGTTTTGGGTGTGCTGAAGGCCTTAGTAAATCTGGCTCACAGAGTTCAGGTCAGGGTCATTTCCCAGAGGCGGCCTATAAATGTATATAGTGCAGATTCAACAAAACAGCTGGTAAAAAAATGCTATCATTACATATCAAACGGCGACAGAAATGGTTGTAGCCTTCTCACACTTCCTAGAAAGAGAATGGTGTATTTAGCTTATCAGAATACAGCACATCAGCAATTGAGTTTCAATTAAGACTCTAATATTCTGTGTGGGAAGCAACTTTTCTCTCATCTTTCATGGCTTTCTCATCGCTCTAGCGATGAAATGGGGCACTGGGGTGATCGGCTCAATGTTAAAATAATTTTTTTTGGAAAAAGGCCTTTGGACAAATAGCGGTGTCTGGCGCAAGGGGTGGGCATGCGTCCCAGGGTTCTCCCTTTGAACTTCAGCGCAGTTCCACGCGGTTCAGACGGGGGGCGCTGTGCCGTGTGGGTTGCCTTCCAATAGGCCTGTGTGAAATATTTGGTAGAACTGGGTAGAACTTTGCCTCGCTGTCTGTCAGAAACCATGTGTCTGCTCTGACTCCTCTCCAGCTACTGGGCTGCGAGGGAATATTTAGATTTTGTTTTTCTTATTCAGGCGAGATCTTTACTGGCACTTCATTTTACACCATGACTTATCGACGCTTAACTACGTGGCAGTCTCACAGCTGATATAATTGGGATTTCTGAGTTTAGAGTGTGATGCAGGGTTCATTGACTGCATTAACCTAAGTGCAGTTAATTATTTTCCTAAGACAAGTGATGAGAATATAATGCCAGCGCAGTGACGTATGGGAGGGAGAGGAGAGGCCATTAAGAGAGGAAAGACTACAAAGCGGAGATATTTAAACCAAAAAGCAGACCAGTTTAATTATATTGTCAAACACATTCCATTCAGAGTTGGGAGTTCAACTATTTGCCATCTGAATAAAATCTTGTCTGGGTGTAATTTCACCCCATTTCATTTTTCTTTCTTTCTTTCTTTCTTTCTTTTTTTATTTTTTTATTTATTTATTTTTTTTACGAGTTTCAGTGTTTCTGGCTGCTTAACGGCTGCATAATGCAATTGCGGATAATTTTCAATTATTACATGCGCATTTAAACTGTCTTACACAATGGCGTTTTCTGCATGGCCTCATGGGGTATAATAGGACTTTGATGGCGGAGAGGTGAAGGCTTTACCCCGCTCTCAGAAATTAGGCTGTCTCTCAAGACCCTGAAAGGCCTTCAGGACCAGGGACGGAGGCAGCCTGAGCTGCTGGCAGTTTCAGGACCAGGGACAGCGGCAGCTTTGTCTCTTGGCTGTTTCAGTGCCACGGAAAGCGGCAGCCTCATCTCCTGGCAGATTCAGGACCAAGGACAGCGGCCGCCTCATCTCCTGGCAGGCTCAGCTGAGGTTAATTGGAAATCAGTGCAGCTGTTGCCTATTGGCTTCATCAGGTCTGTTGTAAAGGCACAGATTGCCTTCTTTTTCAGGACCTGCTCAGTTTTTTTTTCTTTTTTGGGGTGGCCTTCTGTTTGACAGGTTTTTTTTTTTTTTCAATTCCCCCTCCTCTGTCCTCCTCCTGCCTCCTCCTCTTCCTCTTTGAACCGCCACATGGCTCAGATCGACAGGGGACTGTTCGTGACCCAGACAGATATTTGTTTGAGAAGCGTTTAACTCACCACATGCGGGTCAACATTGAAAGCCTTCCTCCAGCAGGTCCCTGAGAACCTTCCGTGAAAGAACACAAACCAAAATATGCAATTAAAAAATGGCTAGAAATTCCCTCTGAGGTTAAGTGAGAAGAGAATCTTTCTTTAAAAACTGTGATCGGCAGGAATTTCACTGGTGCGTAAAATACTTAAGTTTTTTTTGGCTTTAGTGTGAAGTGTTTGGCCCAAGGTGTGATTTCAACAAAGCTGCAGTTTCACACCTTCAGAGACACGTGAGCCTTCTGCCGTGTCCCGTGCAGATACGCTCTCTGTGCATCTGTGGGTCAGCTGCAGATGGAGGGAGAAGAACTCCAGAGCAGCTAGAGCGTGGGGGAGGGGAGGAGCGGTTGTGTGAAGCGCAGTTTCTACATACGGGAGCGGTCTGACGGTATGGGCAGTGACCCCTTAAACTGGCCTGCAGGTCGCGGGTCAGAAGGCTGGGGCTCTGGGTGAAATGAGGAGTAATTCTGGGGTTCCCCGGGTCCCCACATTCTCGGCGCTCAGAGCGGAATGGCGAGGTTTCACGCTCGGCATATACAGCCTCCTGCTTGCTGTGTGCCATCCAGGATTATGGTCATGTGATCATGAGTTAGATATCAGTTACATTTCATAATTACCTTACATTTGATTTGGAAAATGAACCTGATCCCACGGGGACAGCAGGGTGTGCGCGCGCTTGAATACTGTCCCCTCAGCCTCGTCAGGTGTTTATTTGGTTCCACCTCAGCCATTATGTTTGTGCAGTGTAGTGCAGTTGAAGTATTAAGAAGCAGCTCCTCTCTGTCCACTTGATTAATTTCCCAGAACGCTCCATCAAACCATAACCGCATGTGTATGAAGTCCAAATGGCTTTTCTCACTGACTTTGGAGAAGCACATTATTTTTGTCTGTGGCCTTTCACTGCATTAACGGTCTGTGTGAATCTCCGGGTCTGACTGCGACTGTCATCGCAGAGTGCTCTTATCACGCCTCCTCTGTGTGCCTGGACACGTGTGATTACAGGTTCTGCAGCTGAACACCGCGGTGGTGAAAGATTCCCTGGTGGTGTGTTGAGTCAGTGTAATCCCTCTCAGGACCAGGGCCGTTAATGAAGCGGCCGATAAGATCGCGGTGCATTGTGGGGGGAGTGTGCGGGAACGGGGGGGTGGGGCTCGCGCGGTGAGCGGTGATCTGCGGCGGGTTTCTGTTCCGAACGGCCGGCTCTGCCGCCCGGGTCACGCCAGCCAGCCAATCGAGCGCTCGTGTCCCGCAGGACGGGAGGAAGCGACCAATCACGCGCGGCGAACGCTCAGTTGCGCTCTCCCTCCCTCCCTCTCTCCGCAGCAGTCCTCCACGGCCGACCTGATGATCAGGAACATCCTCCTGATGCATGCTGGGAAGTACGGCTGCCGGGCCCAGACCAGCGCTGACAGTGTGTACGTGGAGGCGGAGCTGCTGGTTCGAGGTGAGCTCGCGCTGTCCGCTCTCGCCAGGTTAGGGAGTGCGCCTTGGGTTCGAACACCTCCCAGACCAGACACCTCCTACCTTCAGATTACTTTAAAAGCTTTTTAACCCTTTGGAGGCTAAAAATAACCCCAGCAGGTTGAAAAGAGACATTGATTTTTCAGTGTGAAGAACAAAATTCTCCTTTCATACGGTTGTACGTTTAAGTTGATAACATGTTTTACAGAAATTTTTCAGGGATTTTAATTTTTATATTTTAACTGGCACTTTAAGAGTTAAAGTAATCCAAATGTGTGTTTGACCCAGGCCTGACACTCCTCCCCTCCACTTCCTTTCCTCCCCCTGTTTCATGAATCGTGGGTATTCCCCCCACCCCCGCTGCCCTTGTGAACACACACTGTTTAAATCCCTGACTGCTCAAATCCCATTTGCTGGAAACAACAATCTCAAAAAAAAAAAAAAAGATGGAGATGGTTTCCTTTGAATGCGCTCCCCGGCCCCGTCAAGCTGGGATTTTATATTTCCTCTGGCTTTGTGGCTCTGCCTCCATGAAAAAACCCAATTTTGCGGGCCTCCCTCTGAGAAGCGCGGGCCTCTGATATTGAGATCGCACGCCGGGGACGCCTGAGTTCCAGAGCGCCTCAGCGGCCTGCAGTAATTCGCCGATGCCAGCGGTAAAACAGCCGCTTGATTGTTTCACTACCGCTGTAGATTATTGGCGTGAAGTTATATCGGTCCAACGGAGCAGTAGAGCCGTGTTGCATCCTGGCATCGGCTGCATTAAAAAAAAAAAAGGGAACAGAGCCCAGACAGAATTTTCCCAGAGAGGCTGATGGGAAATGTAGTTCAGAGGTACTTTGGACTCCAATAAAGCAGACTAAAAGAAACAACAGACCCCAGAAAACTGTGACCCACTCCTTCAGAACCTTCACACAAAGAGCGGTATTCTGGCTAGGTACGCTTGGCAGCACCTCACGCCTCAGCAAAGCCGTTGGAGAGATTGGAGTTTCCGTGATTGACAGGGTTGTTAACCCAGTGACACGTAAGACATTGGGTACGACATTAAGGCATTTGTCTGTGTGTTTGATTGACATTTAGCCGATCCAATTCTGGCAAATAATGTATGAGGATATCATCCATGATTTGCTATGTCCCTGGAGGTTATTCGTCCGTGACTCTCCTACACATGCTGTGATATTTCACTTTTAGTAGTAGGCAGTATTACATTATTATTAAATAATAAATAAGTAAACGATAAACTTTATATATATAGCACCTTTTGTGCAAGTTATTTGTAGCGGAAAAGTAATGGGATAAAAAGATGATTTAGTAAAAAAAAAAAAAAGACACTTCCAAGAAAATGCTAATACGTAGTAAAATATAAATGGACGATATTTAAAATACTCAAAATAAACTACGAAAGAAAGCTTAATCAAATAAATAAGGCTAAAGGTGTAACTTGTGGGGGGATGGGGTGTTCACAATCCAATGTTGCAGAACAGGCCAAATAACCCCCTCCCCAATAATACAGCATGATGATGAGAACAGTAATTTCAATTTTGGGGGGGACCCCCATGGAGCATTGCAGCTCCTAACTTACGCCCTTGAATAAAACCTCGTTAAAGATAAAATAATGGCGAACGCAACCCCAAATTAATTGAAAGCCGTGTAAAAAGATGTGTTTACAGTTGACTCGCCCGAAATCGACACATCGCCTGTGATCCATCACCGGGACTCAAGGGCCTCCTGAGCCGTTTCCGCGGCGACGCGCGCTGCATGTTAACGTGCGCGTTAAATGCAGACGCTGGGCACCTCTGCGGCGGTCACGGACGATTGGCTCTCATTAGGCGCGGCAGCTGTTGGCCGATCGTTTGCAGCTGTTTCTCCCGTCGGCCTGGGCGCTGCGTTCGCTGCGCTAGCAGATCGCGCTCGCGTCTGGAACACGCAGGTTAGCATATGCTGGGCTACGGTACATCTGTGCACGTGTTACCTGCACTAGTAGATCACGCTAACCAGCGGTTAGCATATGCTGGGCTGCGGTACGCCTGTGCGTGCGTTATCTTGGGCTAGTAGATCATGCTCACGTCTGGAACCAGCGGTTAGCATATGCTGGGCTGCGGCACACCTGTGCGTGCGTTAGCTTGGGCTAGTAGATCGTGCTCACGTCTGGAACCAGCGGTTAGCATATCCTGGGCTGCGGCACACCTGTGCGTGCGTTAGCTTGGGCTAGTAGATCGTGCTCACGTCTGGAACCAGCGGTTAGCATATGCTGGGCTGCGATATGCCCTGCACGCGGTTGTGCTCAGAGCAGCTGGCATGCTCTCTCTCTCTGAAGGTGGATGAGGAGAGCGCTCAGCCTTCCTCAATCAGTGGGAGTCTTTGTGCGCAGTAGAGATTCAGTGTCTGTCTCTCTCTGTCTCCCCCCCCTCCTCTCTCAGTGCTGTGTGTTTTTGCTCAGGGCTGTTTACATGCACGTTTCATGTATAGGGCTAGCAGCAATGATGAGTTACAAAGCCTTTCAAAATAAAATGGCCCTTTCCTCTCTCGCTCTCGCATTTTCTCTCTCTCTCTCTCTCATCTACCTCTCTCTCTCACTTTCTCTCATTCTCTCTTTCCCTCTTTCTCTCTTCATCCACCTCTCTCTCACTTGCCCTCTGTCTCTCTCTCCTTCTCTGTCTCACTTTCCCTCTATCCCGCTCCTCTCTCCCAACCTCCCTCCCTCCCTCTCTCTCCCTCTCCCTGCTTCTCAGTCTCTCACCCCACCCCCCCCCCCCTCTCGCTCATAAAAGCCGATGATTGCCCCCCCTGCAGGTCCCCCAGGTCCCCCGGGGGTGGTGATTGTGGAGGAGATCACGGACACCACGGCGACGCTGTCCTGGAGCCGGGGGGTGGACAACCACAGCCCCATCGGCTCCTACAACCTGCAGGCCCGGAGCCCCTTCTCCCTGGGCTGGCAGACGGTCAGGACAGGTAACCACTGCAGGGGGGGGAGGTTTAACCTGGGGAGGGGGGGGGCGACTGCAGGCCCGGAGCCCCTTCTCCCTGGGCTGGCAGACCGTCAGGACAGGTAACCACTGCAGGGGGGGGAGGTTTAACCTGGGGAGGGGGGAGGGGGGGGCCACTTCAGGCCCGGAGCCCCTTCTCCCTGGGCTGGCAGACAGTCAGGACAGGTAACCACTGCAGGGGGGGGGGGGTTTAACCTGGGGAGGGGGGGCAACTGCAGGCCCCGAGCCCCTTCTCCCTGGGCTGGCAGACAGTCAGGACAGGTAACCACTGCGGGGGGGGGGGGGGGGGGGGGGGGGGGGGGGGCAGAAGGGCCTGGCCACTGCTGCTCTTCTCGTACCCGCTCCCTTTGATAGCACAGTGCCCTTTATACCGTGGACTGGGCGGATACTTCACTCTGATTGGCTGGGAGGTGTGTGTTAAGACTGTTTAACTCACATGTAGTTTGGGTTAAGATTAATCACCGTTCTACACCCAAATGCTGCCTTTGTTGTTGTTGTTGTTGTTGTGGGCTGGTTACAGTATCACTGAGTCACTGAGTTAGCTAAGCAGTTTGGTGTTTATATGTGGAGTACAGAGGGGTTTGGTCCTGGGGACCCAAAAGGGAGGGAGTAGAGGTTCCGTTCACAGGCCCGGTGCTGTTCTGGTACCAGCTCCCTCTGACAGTCAGATGCATCCTGACTCCCACAGAATCCCCCAACAACGCTTGTGAAAAGGGAGCTTTTGCTCTCAGCCCTCTACCCTTCCATAACTCAAAACTCAGCTCTTTTATGCATCCACCGCTGACTCCTGTACGCTATGTTCCGTTTACATTTTTAGGCATGTGGCCAGGTGTGTGTGCCTCTTACCCAGAACAGCTTGCGCGCATTTACATGCAACCCGTTCATGCAACCGCATGTTCACTCAAGCTTCAGCTTCAGTGCCTTTGCTCAAGGGTAACGACGGCAGCGCCTCCCCGGGGAATCGAACCGACAGCCTCGGGGTCGCCAGTCCTGCTCTCTAACCGCTGCGCCACGCTGCCGCCCCCCCCCCCGGAGAGAGACGCCCGCTTCGCACAAAAAGAGCTTGTTTCAATTTCTGCCAGATTCTCCTGAAATGCTGCTGACTTCAATCCTATGCTAGTGAATTAGAGTAGAGCCTCCTCCCCCCCCCCACCCCACCCCACCCGCCAAAATAGCTTCTCGGTGATAATACCCAAAGCGGGATCCTTCTCATTTAGAGTCAGGTAAAAGTCATAGTATTTCCCACACCTGTTTTATTGCGCTGTCAGAAGTTTAACGGCCTTATTTTTGTGTACCTTCCCAGCTGGCCCACCGTTCGTGGCCTGTGATGCGGAGGGCCGGTGGGCGGGGCACGCACGAGCGATCTGTCTAAACGCGGCCCTGTCGCGCCGGAGTGATACGAAAGATTTGCGCTCAGTAATGATTCATCTCTGGACGGCTGACTCGCCGCCCCCTCTGCTCTCCTCCCCCGAAAAGCGGCTCGGCCCCACCCCCGCGCGGGACGCTGGGGAGCGGTTAAGGCCTCTGTGAGATAACGAGCGTGGCGATTCGGGTGACTGAGTGAGGAGGCGAGGGCCTCCGCCTCGTTCTCCGCCGACGGAGCGCTTGGCGTGCGTGCGGAGAGCCGTGGAGGCCGCGGAGGGCCCTCTACTTTGGCGGTTAAGAGCGTTCCCGCTCAGCTCCTGCGTAACACACACAGGCCCAACGCGAGGGGGAAGAATTTTAGGCCCTTTTTTTTATTGTATCACAATCACAAGAGCCATCAGGACAGAATGTACTTACTCTCACAACAGCTTTTTGATAAAATTTGAAAAGTCACCGAATTATATATTTGATATATTTTTTTATGTGCCTGATAACACGCTCACCTGATTATTTATGAGGATTTCTTGAAGGGTTCCCCCCCCACAGTGCTCGGCTGGCCTCACGTAACCCTGGCCCACCGACGCAGGGCTTTTCTCCCTGATGGAGAGTAATGAGGTCTTGCGGAGGTGTGCAGCAGGGTTAGCTGCAGGGTTAAATGCGCCGTGCTCTGCCTCTTCCCCACTCTGTGTGTATAATTACAGAGCCCCCCCCCCCCGCTCCACCGAGCTCTCCTGCCACGGCTGTGTCCTCAGGGGAAGTGCGTCTCTGCGTCTGTTCCCTTTCCCACCCGGCCTCTCTCCCTCTCTCTCTCTCTCTCTCTCCCTCCCTCTCCCTCTCTCTCTCTCTCTCCACTCCTCCCTCTCTCTCTCTCTCTCTCTCCTCCCTCCACTCTCCTCTCCCTCTCTCTCTCTCTCCCCCCCCCTCCCCTCTCTCTCTCTCTCTCACACTCCCTCCCTCCTCCTCCCCTCTCTCTCTCCTCTCTCTCCCTCCCTTCTCTACTCTCCTCTCTCTCTCTCTCTCTCTCTCTCTCCCCCCCTCTCTCCCTCTCCCCCCTCCTCTCTCTCTCTCTCTCTCTCTCTCTCCTCTCTCTCTCTCTCACTTTCCGTCTCTCTCCTCTCTCTCCCTCTCTCCCATCTCCTCTCTCCCTCTCTCTCTCTCTCTCTCTCCCTCCCTCCCTCTCTCTCTCTCCCTCCCTTTCTCACTCTCCTCCCTTTCTCTCTCTCCCTCTCTGCACTCCACGCGGTGAAATGTGATGCTGTTTTTATTTTAATTTAACCCAGCGAAGGAAGCCGAGTTTCAGACCGATTAATCTCCATTCGCTGCTGTTCTTGTGGCTCCGCCTCTGCGGTCGCATTGCAGGAAGTGACCCGATAGCCCGAGACCATGGTCTGCTCGAGCTGAATTAAGGAGCAACGCTCGGAACCCTGCAAAAACTATTAAAGAGTCAAAGCGGCTTAGGGCAGAGGTGTGTGTGTGTGTGTGTGTGTGTGTGTGTGAGAGTATGTCCTGATTGGCCGCTCTACATAGCCACAGCCTCCCATTGGCTCACAGTCCCCTGAGGGAATGTGAGTGTGACTCTGTTCACATCTGTTCCAGCTGGTTTGTGCTTAATTATATCCCCCCCACGTGCCACCGTGTAGTGTAAGGAACCGGGCTCCTAAACCAAAAGGGTTTGCCGGTTTGATTCCCTGACAGGACACTGCTGCTGTACCCTAGAGCAAGGCGCTTAATCTGAATCGCTTGGAAACGTTTGCGGTGTAAAAATGCTGAAAGTTGTGTTTAATCGTGCAGGATAAGAGCGTATGCTAAGTGGCGGCACTGTACCGTAACCCTGAACAAGTGCTGCGTGTGTGCGTTTCCTCAGCTTTCAAAGAGCGCTCTCCACCCTTCACTCTCCACCCTCCACCCTCCACCCTCCACTCTCCACCCTCCACCCTCCGCCCTCCTGTTTTTTTTAGCTTGCTGTCATTATCAGTCAGGGCGCTGGTAATCAGATTAGCACATTTAAATGCTCGTTTATGCATCTGAACCTTATTTAAATGGCGACGCTTCCCTCATCACCTTTTTTAAAGTGCTGTTCTCAGCTCTCTGATGCTCTTTCCGGCTTCCTGACGTTTTCCAGGAGTTCGGCTCCATCGAGTTTTAGTGGCTCAGGGAGCAGCGTTCTCTCCTTCTTCCATACCTGACTGTCTTTTACTGTTAGTCCTTGTGGAATAATTGCTGTGTGAAAATTGCTTATGGACTGCACACTACACAAAAAATAAAGCTTGTTTGACGATGTATTGATTGACTTATTGAACGTGAGACATGTAACTGCTGTACGTGTGATTCTGCATATCAGTCTGATGGCCCCCATCCCCTACTGTATTTAAAACTGCAGTCAGTAAATGGGCTTGGTACTGTAATCTCAGTTGCATATTTAAATGTGTATTTTTTTTATAAATATTTGAGTTTAATTTGCATCAATCGCTTCTGATTGGGTAACAATTCGCAGACCCGAGTCATGTGACGGGGGACATGGAGTCGGCCGTGGCGGTGGAGCTGAACCCCTGGGTGGAGTACGAGTTTCGGGTGGTGGCCACCAACGCCATCGGGACGGGGGACCCCAGCGCCCCCTCCAGGGCGGTCCGGACCAAGGAGGCGGGTACGGTTCAGGAAACGCCCGCCTGCAGCCGCCGCCGCGGACGCTACGCTAAAGCTCTCATACGGCTTAATGGGAATGGCGCGCGGGCGCTAGCTCCACGTTAGCGCCGCTCGTTTCACACGCTCGTCTAAAAGCGCACGGCGGAGGGTGAGAAACGACCCTGCGGATCGCTGTGCCTGGAGAAATGTGGCCAAAGTTAAGAATTACTGGAGTGTTAAATACACAGCGGTGTCTGCGAAGGCCTTTTAAAAGTCCGTCTGTGGTGTAGCGCTCCGACACACGGGCTAAAGCCCAGAGCTGCCTATTAACCTTGACGCCATGTCTTTGAAGCGTATGGCTCATAACTGCAGTGCCCAGTCAAACCACACACAGACAGGGAAACTACAGGTAGAGCCAAGTCCACGGTGCCTGGGGCTGGTGCAGTCAAACCGCACACAGACAGGGAAACTACAGGTACAGCCAAGTCCACAGTGCCTGGGGCTGGTGCAGTCAAACCACACACAGACAGGGAAACTACAGGTAGAGCCAAGTCCACAGTGCCTGGGGCTGGTGCAGTCAAACCACACACAGACAGGGAAACTACAGGTAGAGCCAAGTCCACAGTGCCTGGGGCTGGTGCAGTCAAACCGCACACAGACAGGGAAACTACAGGTAGAGCCAAGTCCACAGTGCCTGGGGCTGGTGCAGTCAAACCCACACACAGACAGGGAAACTACAGGTAGAGCCAGTCCACAGTGCCTGGGGCTGGTGCAGTCAAACCACACACAGACAGGGAAACTACAGGTAGAGCCAAGTCCACGGTGCCTGGGGCTGGTGCAGTCAAACCACACACTGACAGGGAAACCACAGGTACAGCCAAGTCCACGGTGCCTGGGGCTGGTGCAGTCAAACCGCACACAGACAGGGAAACCACAGGTAGAGCCAAGTCCACATTGCCCGAAGCTGCCCCAGTTACACTACAGGTATGAATGTTATTGTGTTTGTATTATATTGATCCGTACTGTTAGCTTCGCAGCACTGACACCCACATCCATTCTGCAGAAGTCTTTTTTCGAATACGCTTTTAGGGCAGATTTTTTATTATTATTATTTTTTTTTTTTTAAATGGCTGAAGAGAAGCAGACCCCACCGCGCAGCGTGGGCTCGTGAACCAGCTGCTCGGCAGTTTGGCGGCTCTCGGATCACACGGCGCGCTTGTCCGCGCGCGGAAGCGTTTTTCCGCGGGGAGGACGTTTACTACCGGCTGAGAGGCGCTCTGGTTGCTCGCCTCGCCGCTGGACGAGGAGCGGAATGCTAATGCGGCTCCCCGGCAGCTGCGCCGGGTCCGAACGGCGGGCTTTCGCTCGTTAGCGCGCTAACTAGGCCCGGGCCGCAGTTCGGCGCGCCGCACGGCCCGTTCCGACCACGCAGCTGCCTGTCGTTAGCCTGTCAAACGAGCGAGGCTGGCCATCCTTTCGTTCCAGCCGATGATATTCAGTATTCATCGCACGCCTCCCCAAAAAATGAGTGATTAGACTCCGACTGGAAGAGGCAGAACTGGCCGTGTTTCTCCTTTATTCTTCAGCGACAGACGCAGCGACGGAGTGAGAGTCTGTACCGCAGTACTGACAGTGTTTGACCACCAGAGGCACTACAGGCGCCTAGCCTAGTACAGCACTACTCAGTGTCTGCAGGTATGTGCTCCAGCCATGCAGCACACCACCTGATTTCAGTAATAAGCTTACTTCCTGGAGCAAAGAGGTAAAACAGGGATGCTCAGCCCTGTTCCTGGAGATGTTTTAAGGTAGGGTTTGCTCCAACCCTGACAAAGTACACCCCATTCAACAGCTAGGGATCTCATTGAGCTGCTAATTAGTAGAATCCAGTGTGCCAAATTAGGATTTGGAGTGAACACCTTCAGGATGGTCACTCTCCAGGCACAGGGCTGTGCAGCCCTGAGGTAAAATAATCAGTGAAATCAGGTGGTGCAGTACAGGTGCATGGTTGGTGCAAATACCTACAGACCCTGTGGCCTGCTGAACCTGGAGTTCAGTAGCACTGGCTTCGTACTTACAGCCAGTAGGAAATGCTGAGTGCCTGTTGAGCTTTTGTAGTTCAGTATTATTTCCATCAATACCCTCAGTAAAACCTTCAGCCTGCAGTAATTCTGCAAGTAGACAAGGATCCGTATTTATTCCCCCGCTTTTATGTGTGAACTCCAGTGCTGTTGATGTTGATGCATCGTGTTGCATTAATACTTTCACTAGTCTGTTTGCTGTTTGTTTTTTTTTCCCCCTTTCGCTTTGTAAAAACACCGCCACGGTCTCAGATCACCAGATCGAATCCGTGCCAGTGCCGATTGTGGCCAGCAGCCAATTGGCTTTGCTTCGCCAAAGGGATATATGGGAAGGATGCCGTTGGTGTGGATAACTGTGTTCATTGCTCAAGCGACCCCTGTTGGTAGCTATGACCTGATCTCTGTGCACACATATGATTGGTCTTCCTCCTCCCCCACTCAACACGCGCACAGCTTGTGACTGCAGTGTGAGAAGAAGCAGCTGGCTGCCACTGCATGTTTCAGAGGAGAAGCCGTTTCACCAACTTTTCACCCACAAAAATGTTCACTGTTCGCTTTGCCTTCTGAGTTGTGATTTCCCTGACACTCAACGTGGGTGATTGACATGACGTGTCTGTCTGTCTGTCTGTCTGTCTGTCCTTCCATGTCTCCTACAGTTCCTTCGGTGGCCCCGGCCAACGTGAGCGGAGGAAATGGCCGTCGGCACGAGCTGGTGATATCCTGGGAGGTAAAGCTTGCATCACTAGGGGCTTCACCAATCGGGGGAGGTAAAATGGGGATTAGAATGCTGTGATGTCATGAAGGGGAGGAGCTCAATCCTGGAGTTCATTGGTAGCAACCAATGGAGCAATGCCAATGGTGATCAGTGGGTACAGCCAGTGTCAGTGGCTTTGTCAGGTGCTCTGGGTGAGTGGGTGGGGTTGAAGATGGAGGAGGTGACTTCTTTGAATGTAAACACACGACCACAGCAAGGCTAAGAAAATCCTGCATATCCTGCCTTTAATTTATTTGTTGGTGGTAAATCAATAAAGTAAATAGATAATCTTGCAGTTTAAGGGTGTGAAACCTGCTTGCAGTACTTGTTCAAATTAAGTCACAACAAATTAACACACTATTTGAGGGTAACACAGTCTGGCTAGCTTCACAGTTGTGAAATATTCCTATCATTAATTCACACAGTGCTGTGTTCTAAATGATTTATAATTTTTTTGTAGAGGAGAGTTGGATGTAGAACCCAAGGGTATTATGCTGAAAAGCTAATTCTTTCTTTTATTATCTATGCCATATTCCATTCCCTACACAATACTTTTCTTCCATCAATTACAGAGTTTACTTTAAATTTGCATTGTGTATTGTTTTAATATTGAGCGGCTTCATTTACTGATTAGCAGTGATGCTAATAAAAGGGAAAAGGCGTGTAATCTGAAATTCAGTTTTGTTACCCAAGCATAACAGTGTGAATTATTTGATGTCTTTCTTGTGGAGCGTAAACAAGCTGTCTTTTAAGCAGGCAGTTCCGACTCTGCTGTTTTCATCTTGCGCATCGTCAATTAACCCCTTTTACATTTCAAATTTCACATTTACTGGTAATCTGCTGCAGTTCCCTTATTAAGGTGGTTTAAGCTGTGCTGTGTGTTAGAAATAGTCAGGACCAGAACAGTAGTCACCACACCAATGTATAAAATGTAGCTCGCTTTCTTACTTCCTTCCCTTTTCATCCTCCTTTATCCCTCCCTTCTTTCCTCAATCGACCAGGAGGGATGTTAATTATGCGAAACTGTCGTCAGTCTTCCAGTGGTCACCCCTATAAGAGTCCGGGATGTTAAATGAGCATCTGCTTATACTCCCATTCTTAACTCTGTTTTAGCAAAAAAAATAATTTTTTTTTGAAAGCAGTCAGTCTCCCAGAAGGCCGCCGGACAGGACAGTAAGATGGCATGCGGTTACCCCCCCCCCCCATGGGGGAGCGCACGTGTCACTTCCTGTCCGCATTGTTGCCGTGACAGCATTGTGCGGATGAGCTGGATGAATGAGCAGAGCAGACAGGTCTGAAATGGGGGTGATAAAAAGCCGCCATCAGCCAGGGAGAGAGAGAGAGAGAGAGAGAGAGAGAGAGAGGGAGGAGAGAGAGAGAGAGGGAGAGAGAGAGAGAGAGGGAGAGAGAGAGAGAGGGAGGGAGGGAGAGAGAGAGAGAGAGGGGGAGAGAGAGGGGGAGAGAGAGAGAGAGAGAGGGAGGGAGAGGAGAGGGAGGGAGGGAGAGGGGCGGCAGACGTGCCTGCTGCTGGTGGTCATTTCTGTGGTTATTAAGAGCGTGGGACCCGGCCCGCCTGCGGGAAAATAACCTTCATACCGAGAGAACGGCCCCTCGGTGGAACGGCCCCTCGGTGGGGCATTATGGGGGAAAAAGCGCACATTCCAGAGGATGCGTCTGCTGGGGCTGCCGCCAGGCATTACAGCCAGAGAGAGCCGTCGCTGTAAGTGTGGAATAACCTCCGCTCTGTTCCCAGTGACGGTTCGGTAACGGCTGGTTCGACACGCGTCTGTGTCTGGCGGATAAAGGCCGTTAGGCTGTGCGCTGAGGTCGGGCTGCGGCGGCGGAGCTTTAAGGGCCCGTTCTCACCGCGTCGTTTAACCCGCGCTGCTGCTTCCCCCCGATTCAGCAATCATGCAGCCAGTACCCCGGGCTTAGCCTTCATATGGGTGTCATAAGAGGTATCATAAGGCTTCATATGGGCCTCATTACAGGTGTCATAAGGCTTCATATGGGCCTCATTACAGGTATCATAAGCCTTCATATGGGCCTCAGGTTACATATGGGTGTCATTAAGGATTCATATGGGCCTCATTACAGGTATCATAACCTTCATATGGGTCATTACAGGTATTATAAGCCTTCATACATAAGATATCATATACCTTCATATGGGTGTCATTACAGGTATCATTTACCTTCATATGGGTGTCATTACAGGTATCATATACCTTCATATGGGTGTCATTACAGGTATCATATACCTTCATATGGGTGTCATTACAGGTATCATAAGCCTTCATATGGGTGCCATAAGAGGTATCATATACCTTCATATGGGTGTCATTACAGGTATAATCACAGAACGCTCTACTGGCACCAAAGCACATTTTTATAATTGCAGAGGAGTTTCATTTCAAACTTGACACTCACAGATTCCAGCTGGCAATTTTTGATTTATTAATTTTTTAAAAATCAAGTTAAGGATCAGTGCCTGTAAGTTTTTTTTTTTTTTTTTTTTTCCTTTTTGGGCAGGGCAGTTATTCTGAAATCGGATGGCCAAGCGCACGTGTTGTTCTGAGAAAAAAGAAAACCCTTTTCCAGAGGCTGTCATTTTTCTTGCAGGCCCCTCCGTTCTGGCTCCCACTAAATGCTCTTAAATACGTCAGCTCTGAGCCAGCGAGAGACTTCACAGGAGCGCAAGACCTTTAGCACGAGGGCAGACTCATTTCAGCCCGGCCAATCACCTGCCAGGGCTGTTTGAACCCTGCGCCCAATCAGCCCGTCTGTCTCGTTAGCAACGAGAGGCTGATCTCACAGGCAGCCCATTTATGGGGCTTTAAAACCACTCCCCCCCCCCCCCCCCCCCCCCTCCACCCACTATGGGTATTATGGCCCAAAAGATCACCTCACTTAGCACACCCACACCCGCCATTCCCAGAACATTCCCGCCAACATTCCCGCCAGCGTAACCGCAGTGTTACCGCCACGGACTCGGGGTGGATTCCGCTGCAACGTGACACTGGGGGGGGGGGGAGGGGGGGGGGGGGGGGGGAGGGGTTTGAAGAGCTTGTTGGACACAGTCTGTGGAAAGTGAGTAAGGCTGGTTTACGGAACGCTTCCCCCCCCCCCCCCACCCCCCAGGACCCTGTTCATGTCCCGGACATCTGGAGGGAATATCGGAATTCTCTCGGAATTCTCTCTCAAATTACCGTGTGGCTACGCCTTCTGCCAAGAACAGAAGGATGTGTCATGTAGGCTACTGCACAGTCTTTAGTCCGTTTTTTCCCCCATTTATTACGTTTGAGATTTCAGTTTTGGCAGCTCACATTTTAATTAAAATAAACTTCCCCCATTAATAAATTTCATTCGGGGTCTGGGCAATGCCAAGCAAGTGCTGCACCTGGCTCCCAGCATGTCCATGTCCACACCAGCCAATCCCATCCCAGAATGCTAAACGGTATAAACGTCTGATGAAGGAAGCCCCAGGATAGTGGCCAGTTTACCACACACAAATATTCTCTTATGAGCTGGCCTGGTTCCAACTGATTGAAAAAAAAAAAACATCAAATTAATGAATTTGCCCTGAAGAAGTGTCTCATGGTGAGTTCAGGAAGGGGGGTTGTCATGGGTTTGATTCGAAAGCTTGCGATAGGCTGATTCTGACTGAAATTAAAAGCCCACTGCTTCTGGCACAGTTGTTGCATGTTGTCCAATCAGAAATTAATATGCAGTGTTGAAGGTTCCCTGATTCTGCGCCATGTAAAGCTTATCCTTCCCCAAACGAGAGTTCATTTTTTGTGACCCGTTCCCTCTTTAATGTAGGAATTAAATCCTGAAGCAAGATTCTCAAAACGCACCCGCTTTCCCTGATCACTGCCAGAAACTCGTTTGGCAGAATTTAGCATTTGCTCCTATCCTCGCAGATAATGTTTACTGCCAGAAAGAAAGAAAAAAAAAGACAATACAAATCCCGGTTAATCTGCTTGGGGGGCTCAGTGTGGTGTAATCATATTTAACGAATGTGCTCATGCTTGTAATTGGAGGCGCACGATGTCCACAAGTGATTTGCTGCCGACGCTTTCATCATTAAAAACCGAAAATCTCACGAGCGATTGTGAGCTCGCGTGAAAGGAAATTTGGGCTCTCTTCCTATTTTTCCTGACTAATATGATGCTTCCCTCTAATGACGGATAAAATAAATAAATAAATAAATAAATAATAAATAAATAAATAAATAAATAAATAAATAAGCTGGCAGTGCTGTTTAGAAAAGCCATTAAAATGTAAATGGTGGGCTCGGTGTCATTCAGCACATTGCTGTCCTGAGGTTGATGAGCAGCATCTATTAAAAAAAAAAAAAAAAACACAGTAATCCTTTTTTCCACGTGTTTTTATGTGTGTGGTTTTTTTTTTTTTTTTTTACCATTACCCATTACCTAATTAGCCTGTCTCATACAGCAGATTAGTCACTGAGTTGAGCGGGCTGACAGCTAGCTGTCCCTCAGTGGATTAGGAGCGCTGCCCTGTGCAGTGGGGGCTCTGCTGGATGGATGCTGCTCGCATGCACTGCAGAATCCCGGGCAGCAGAGCTCAGTTTGGAATCAGAGAAGGCGGGTTTAAGCTACAGGACACGGGGCTTTGAGCAGGGGAGGGAGGGCATTCCCGATCCGGAAGAGTCAGGGACGATCCGGGTTTTCGCTCCAGCCGAACCACATAACCACATAAGTGGATTTATTTTAATTAGTCGGGTTTAATCAACGCAGGCTGGAGGCTCTCAGCGTTTCACCGTTCAGAGCATTCTGCCTCAGACTTTTAATCCTCCATCAGACCCCTGTGATCAAGCTCAGATGGAACAAAAACCAGAAACGGCACTGACACTCCAGGACTCAGAGCTCCCCTGGTTTAGAGGCAGAGACAGCTTGGGATTGGTGGGTAAATACGAGAGGAACGGGAGAGGGCGGAGTCTAGTGATGCTGAGAGACTGCTGTAGCAGAACAGCTTTTATTCCCTAATAGCTCTCCAAGGACTTAATTGCTGCTCTAAAAATAAAGTTTATCCACACATTCAAATATAGTCTCCGCCAGTGTACTGTTAAGCACATGGTGTAGCTTATGCACAAATCTGCAATGCTAACATCCGAGAGCATGTTTTAGGATGAATTTGGGATGGGGGTGAAATCGGGTTGCGTTTTTTTTGTTCATTTCCTGCAAATTGCCCACAATCTTCACAATCTACTTCCACCTCTATTCAGGGCAAATTATAGTCGTAGTAGTCTTCTTTTGTGGGATTGCATCTTTTGGCCATCAGCATGTTTTTGTTGAGCAGTCTCAGATGCCGTATTGCAAGTAAAACATTTTTCGCGCCAGGTCTGCGGGACAGGGATGGTTGTTTTTGCTGTGAACGTGAGCGCCCCCTGCTGGTCTCTTCCAGCCAGTGTCGGAAGAGTTCCAGAACGGGGAGGGGTTCGGCTACATCGTGGCGTTCCGGGCCAACGGGACGCGCGGCTGGAAGGAGAAGATGGTGACGTCGGCGGACTCCACCACCTTCAAGTACCGGGACGAGACCTTCCCGCCCCTCACCCCCTTCGAGGTCAAAGTCGGGGGGTACAACAACAAGGGCGACGGCCCCTTCAGCAGAGTGGTCACCGTCTACTCCGCGGAAGGAGGTGAGCGCCTCGTGACCCCCCCCCCCCCCGCACGTGTGTGATGTTCCACCGGAGTGGTCCTCTGTCCCACTCCTGCTTAGATTTCTTTTTTTTAAAGACTTTAGTTTTGAGGAAAACATTGTTGATTATCTTATGAGATACCCTAATCTAAGGGAGCGTACATCATCAGCTATTCATCAATGCTCTAATTAAAGAAACGATTCAAGACAAACAAAACAGCCAAGTGCGCTTCTCACATGGTGGTTGCCATGGCACTTTTCACAGAATCAGTCCCCCATCCCTTACGGAAACTGAATTTGCTTCCTGCAATGTATAGTAAATGTATATTTTTAATCTGCAAGTGGCAACATTTAGTATGTTTTCCCATATATTGTGAAGCTTAGCAGTAGCTTGATAAGGTGTGTTATTTTAATATATTTTCATTTGTGAATCCACCCCCAGTTCAGACCCAGGTAGCCAGGTGAGGTGAGTTATCGCCTGTGTGATCAGCTGATTCATTTGATTATTTAGGTTCTGAGTAACTAAAGTCAGCGCCAGCCTGCAGATCTACGGCTGAGGAGGACAGTTCCGCAGCGCCGCTCGATGCAGATTTGGGCATAAATCCTCTCCCTTTTACGAGGCGCTTCACGGTCTATATGAAAATCTCCACCTCGAGCTTTTTTAATGGAGTGCAGAAGTCTGCAAGCGTACAAAAGGAAAATGTGAAATTTCACGTCGCAGTGAAAAACACAGTGGAGCGGTGCATGCTGGAACCAGGAACCGCGGGGTTTAAAACCCACGCTTTGTGGGGCTGCAGCCGGCGTTTCAGCCTCTGTCCCGCCAGATCCTTGCTGAAGCGGCGAGGGCGAAGCTTCGTTTTTGAAGCAGAGCCAGTGAAGTAATTGTCACCTTTTGCAACTTTTTTTTTTTTTTTTTTTTTTGTTTTTTTTTCTCCGCATCCCTTTCAACTTTTCTTGTGAGGCTGCATCTGACAAATGCGTAGCTTTCAGAATGCTCCCGGCTAATTAGCTGGCACGCTCCCCATCGCTTTCTTTTGCCAAGCCGAACTTACTGTACAGCTGGTGGCTCTGTTTGAATGGCGTAGGCGTAAACTAACTTGCTGGGTCAGCATCCAGGCTACGCGGCTGGACGGGCTGCAGATAGGTTCGCTAATTAGCCGCCTTTGTTTGTTTGTTTTTTTATTATTTATTATTTTCTCGCGTGTCATTTATTTATCCGGGACACGGCGCCCTGTTTAGTTTGCCATCTCTTTTATCCGAGGGGGGGTGGGGGGGGGGGCCACTGGCACGGGTCCAGGAAGTGACACTGCGTTTGAAGCAGAAGCAGGGAAAAACACTTGTGAAAAATGAACTCAGGCACACTCACTTCACGTTGAGCTGATAGCAGAGCTTTCTGTTGCCTGTTGAGAGGCTGGTAATTGATGGCGCTGGTTGTCCCCTGTAGTTGATGAGGTCTCAGGAGATACGTTCAGATTCTCCCGCCTGTCTCTGAGCATTTTATCGGCATTTGGACGTGAAGATGAAAAATCACCACAGGAGCAGGAGCAGGGTGCAGGGTTACTGTCCTGAGCCTCGGCCTCCGATGTGCTTCTCCCCCTGCTTCCTGTGTGTCACATCGCAATAACTGTGTGTGTGGGTGTGTGCGTGTCTGTGTGTAGTGTGTGCACGTGTGAGCGTGTGTGGGTGAGAGTGTGTGTGCATGTCTGTGTGTGTGTGCGTGTTTGAGTGTGTGTGCACGTGCGAGTGTGTGTGTGCGCGTGTGTGTGTGCGTGTGTGCGTGTGTGTGCGTGCCTGTGCGTGCATGCATATGTGTGTGTGTGTGTGTGTGTGTGTGTGCGTGTCTGTGTGTGCGTGTGTGTGCAGTGCAGTGTGTGAGTGTGTGTGAGTGTGTGAGTGTGTGTTTGGGTGTGTGTGTACACTGGTACTCCAGTACAGGCAGAATAATTACACTGGCTGTTGGTTCCCTGATCTGAGCAATTGTGACGATAATGGGACATGTAAGACTCTGCCATGAGCTAATGAGCTACCGTATCAATATTTTACCAGTCATCTGTGCTTATCTTCCTTCAGTTTAGGGAGAGAGGGAGAGAGGGAGAGACAGGGTGGGGGGGGGGGAGTGAAAGAGAGACAGATAGACAAAGAGAGGAAGACAGAGTGGGAGGAAACAGAAAGAGGGCAGAGTCCAGGCTCTGTTCGAGCCAATGTCCGTACTCATTCAGACTGTAAATTGCATTTGGTAGTTGGGTCCATTTATATCCTTCCTGGCTGCAGAATGCGTGCTTATTATCAGTGGATGGGAGAGCAGTGGATGGGAGAGCTGGGGTGAGCCTGCACACACAGTGATGTCTGCTGATCTGCAGCTCCTCAGCTCCGTGAGCAGGTTCCAGCAGCAGGGGGTCACCCACACGCTGTGGCACCGTGAGGCTGACTCTGAGCCCTGTCCCCCCCCCCCCCCCCCCCCCCAGAGCCCCGCGAGGCCCCCGCCGGGGTCTCCGCTGCCAGCCTGTCTGCCTCCGAGATCCAGGTGCGATGGAGGTCCTCTAATCCTGGGCCTGGAAGACCCTGGGGATACGAGGTACAGCTCTGTGTGTGTGTGTGTGTGTGTGTGTGTGTGTGTGTGTGTGCGTCTGTGTGTGTGTGTGTGTGTGTCTGTGTGTGTGTTGTGTTTGTGTGTGTGTGTGTGTGTGTGTGTGTGTCTGTGTGTCTGTGTGTCTGTGTGTGTGTGTGTGTGTGTGTGTGAGAGAGAGAGAGTATATATGTGTGTGTGTGTGTGTGCATGTGCGTGTGTGTGTGTGTGTGTGTGTGTGTCTGTGTTCCTGTGTGTGGGTATGTGTATGTGTGTGTGTGTGTGTGTGTAGTGTGGGTTTGTGTGTCAGTGTGAGTGTGTGTCTAAATATCTGAATAACATTTTCAACTGCCAGTTTTTCTTTCTAGAAGCACGTTAAATTTCTTTTAGCTGGTTTTGAGATGAATGCAGATTTTGCATGTCCCTCAGAGTAAGCGACACACCTGCCTTTCCCAAAAGCTGTGCGAACACACCACACACCGCCTGCACACACCAGCTGCACACACAGCCTGCACACACTCCTGCACAACATCCTGCCTGCACACCACCGCACACACCACTGCACACACAGCCTGTCACAACACGCCACCAATGCTGCACACACACCAGCCTGCACACACCACCGCACTTCACACACACAGCACTGCACACACAGCCTGCACCACACCACCACTACACACACCACACACACAGCCTGGCAAACACCATCCTGCACCTGCACACACAGCCTGCACACACAGCCTGAACACACAGCCTTCCACACAACACCACAGCACACACACAGCCGGCACACAGGCCACCTCGCACACACAGCCTGCACACACCACCTGCACACACACACAGCCTGCACACACAGCCTGCAGCACACAAGCCCTGCACCACCCTTCACTGCCAGCCTGCACACACACACACCTGCACACACCACCTTTTTCACGACCTGCACACACCACCACCTGCACTGCACACACCACCTGCACACACAGCATGCACAACACACTGCACAGGCACCACCTACACACATCCTGCCGGCACACACACATGCCTGGCACCCACCTTACACACAGCCTGCACACACAGCCTGCACACACCACCTACACACACACACACAGCCTGCACACACACAATACACCTGCACACACAGCCTGCACACACCAGCCTGCACACACACACCACACACCACCTGGCACACACAGCCTGCACACAACGTGCGCCTGCCTGCACACACACCACACTGCACACACCACCTGCACACACAAGCCGCACACACAATTGCACACAACAGCCTGCACCACACACATCACACCCCACCTGCACACACAGCACACACAGCCGCACACACCGCAACTGCACACACAGCCTGCCACACAGCGGCACACACCACATTGCACACAGACTGCACACACAGCCGCACACACCACCTTGCACACAGCGCACACACCACCTGACACACAGCCTGCACACACAGCCTGCACACACACCTGCACACACACAGCCGTGCACACACAACACACACCTGGCAACACCAGCCTGCACACACAGCCTGCACACACCACCTGCACAACACCACCTGCACACACACAGCCTGCACACACAGCCTGCACACACCACCTGCACACACCAGCCTGCAACACCAACCTGCACACACAGCCTGCACACACCACCGTGCACACACCACCTGCACACACAGCCTGCACACACAGCCTGCACACACCACCTGCACACACAGCCTGCACACACCACCTGCACACACAGCCTGCACACACCACCTGCACACACCACCTGCACACACAGCCTGCACACACACACCTGCACACACAGCCTGCACACACAGCCTGCACACACAGCCTGCACACACCACCTGCACACACAGCCTGCCACACCTGCACACACCACCTACACACACGCTGCACACACACAGCCTGCCTGCACACACACACACAGCCACACCACACCTGCCACACAGCCTGCACACACCACACACAGCCTGCAACACACACACACAGCACACAACCCACTGCACACACAGCCTGCACACACAGCCTGCACACACCACCTGCACACACAGCCTGCACACACAGCCTGCACACACCACCTGCACACACAGCACACACAGCCCACAGGCACCTGCACACACACACCAGCCATCACACGCCTGCACACACACCTGCAACACACAGCCTGCACACACCTGCACCCACACCCTGCACACACCACCTGCACACCCCAACTGCCACACACACACACGCCTTGCACACACAGCCTGCACACACAGCGTGCACACACACCTGCACACACCACCTGCACACACAGCCTGCACACACAGCCTGCACACACAGCCTGCACACACCACCTGCACACACAGCCTGCACACACAGCCTGCACACACCTGCACACAGCCTGCACACACCACCTACACACACAGCCTGCACACACAGCCTGCACACACAGCGTGCACACACCACCTGCACACACAGCCTGCACACACCTCACACACAGTCTGCACACACCAGCCTGCACACACAGCCTGCACACACAGCCTGCACACAGTGGACATTTAAAGTGTGCTTTCTGAAGCGCAGCTTTGAAACACAGCTGTGAGCGCTTGAAAGAGCAGACACAAAGCTTTCAGGTTTTTTATCTGGCAGTTCGGCGTTTACTTCTTAAGCTTTTCCAGGGTTCTGAAATTGTGTGTGTCTGTAGGCTCACAACAGGCAAGGGTGTCTGTAGAGGAGAGGAGGTGTATCTCATGGTGGAATTTGTGTGAACCATGGACCCTGCATGGGCCACGGTGTGTGTGTATGTTTCCATGTCTGCGTGTGTGTGCATGTGTGTGTCTGTGTGCGTGTGTGTGCACATGTGCGTTTGTGTTTGTTATGTTTCTATAAGCCTGTGTTATGCCTGATCAGTAAATGACATGTTTATGATTATTGTGCTATTGTCCACTCTTATCTGGTGCTCTGAGGCGTTTCTGTGAGGGCGTGGCTGATGGTCGCTGTGTGACCCCACCTGACTCTCTGACAGGTGAGCTACTGGAAGGACGCGGAGCAGGAGGACTCGGGCCAGAAGGTGAGAACGCCCGGGAACGAGACGTCCGTCCTGCTAACCGGCCTGGAGGGAAACAGCCTCTACCTCGTCAGCGTCAAGGGCTACAACAGCATCGGCCACGGTCCCCCCAGCAACACCGTCCAGGCCCGCACCAAAAAGTCCCGTGAGTTCCCCCCTCTTACCCGTACGCTGGAGGGTGGTCAGTGTCGAATCGACAAGAGTACGTTTGATAAAGTACGTTTGATTCCTGTTGGACTCGTATTAACATTGTCGCAATTGAAGTAACACTGAATTTTTGACTGTGTGGATCAGCGATAGGTCACTCCGGTCCTGGAGTGTCTGTGCCGTTTCTGGATTTTGTTCCATCTGCGCTTGATCACAGGGGTCTGATGGACAATTAAAAGCCTGAGTCTGGATATTCTGAAGAGTGAAACAGCCTTGGCTGCCTCTAGCTCATGGTTAGCTGCATTTGGTAAACCTGAGTAATTGACATGAATCCAGTTATGTGGTTATTGGTTTGGATGGAGCAAAATCCAGGACAATGTCTACCACTCCAGGACCATGGTTGCCTACCCCTTTGTAGATATTCAAATTCAAGTGTTTGATGAGTGGTACAGTAAATAGGCTAAGTGGTACAATTCAGTGCACAAAGTGGTACAGTTTCAGCGTGAGGCAATGTTTTAAAGTACTGTAGTGTGCCGCTAGCTTCCGTCGCCAGGGTTCTGTACCCCACCCACAAATGAAGTGCGGTTCTAGCGTGTTAAACCCACCCACTGTTCAGCACTCTCAGCCAATCAGCTTGAGTGAGGGTGGGGCCAAGGTGACGGTAGAGACTCCAGTGTAAACCACGAGGCAGACGCAGGGAAGATGTTGAACAGTGAGCAACGTGTGTCCGATATATCGCGCTCCCTCAAAGCCCTCCCTGAGAAATCTGAGCCGTGTCCAAACCGACACGTGCCTGGTGTGGTCCAGCGCTGATCCCAGATGGATTGGGTGGGGACTGTCCCCAGATCTCTGGAGATCTGCTCGTCTGACTGTAGTGTAAATCACCCTGTGTTTGCTGCCCAGCCCCCAGCCAGCCCCCGTCCAATCTGATGTGGATTCAGGAGGGGAACAACGTCTCTCTGTCCTGGGAGCCAGTGAGGTCCATGGACAACGAGTCCGATGTGATTGGCTACAAGGTAAGCCCTCCCCTTCCAGCTGAGATTGCCAACGAGTCTGATGTGATTGGCTACAACATAAGCCCTCCCCTTCCATCTGAAATAGGCTCTTGTGCCTTTTGAAACAAGTAAACTGTGGAGACCCTGGACCCCCACTTTAAAATATCTTGCATGTACTTGAATTTCTTTTATTTTGTATTATGGCAGCTGTCCTGTGGTATTAAACGTAAAGGACACCTTTTTTGGGGCAGGGGGATCTGTTATTTGTGGGATGAGATGTCATATGGAACATGTAGTATTTGTTATTTTCCGTTTTATTGCCACGCCTGGCTAGCTGTCAGTCATTTTCCTGTGGTTAATGACGCTGTTAGTCTTGTGTCTGCAGCACTCAGTCATATCAGTGGCTTCTGTAAATCCTCTTGTTTGGTCCGTTCCCTTCATGATGAATTAGGTGGTTCAGCTGGTCTCTGCGTTTGTAGTAAAATGCCACTGAGCAGAGCAATGTTCTCCAGCAGTGTCATCAACCAGTGGCTCTGCGGTGACACTGACAGGTGACACATTCCAGCTTAGGTGATTGGCTGACAGCATGTGTTACAGAATGCAGTGATTGGACAGTTTAGTGACGCGTCCACGCGCTTCCACAGGTGTCCTTACGTCAGGAGGGGCGGAGTCACAGTCAGGTGATCAGGACCCAGAACCCCTCGGCCGTGCTTTCCCTGCCCGAGGGGGGTACCTACATCATCGAGGTTCAGACGCTGAGCGACGGAGGGGAGGGGGCTACCAGCGCCCCCGTCAGAGTCCTCACCTCCTCAGGTGAGTCTAACTGCCCCTCACTCAGAGTCAGAGTCCTCACCTCCTCAGGTGAGTCTAAAATCCCCCTGCTCAGAGTCAGAGTCCTCACCTCCTCAGGTGAGTCTAAAATCCCCTGCTCAGAGTCAGAGTCCTCACCTCCTCAGGTGAGTCTAAAACCCCCCTGCTCAGAGTCAGAGTCCTCACCTCCTCAGGTGAGTCTAAAACCCCCCTGCTCAGAGTCAGAGTCCTCACCTCCTCAGGTGAGTCTAAAACCCCCCTGCTCAGAGTCAGAGTCCTCACCTCCTCAGGTGAGTCTAAAACCCCCCTGCTCAGAGTCAGAGTCCTCACCTCCTCAGGTGAGTCTAAAATCCCCCTGCTCAGAGTCAGAGTCCTCACCTCCTCAGGTGAGTCTAACTGCTCCTCACTCAGAGTCAGAGTCCTCACCTCCTCAGGTGAGTCTAAAAATCCCCCTGCAGAGGTCAGAGTCCTCCCTCAGGTGAGTCTAAAATCCCCCTGCTTAGAGTCAGAGTCCTCACCTCCTCAGGTGAGTCTAAAATCCCCCTGCTCAGAGTCAACCTTTCAGGTTTAACTGCTCCTCACTCAGAGTCAGAGTCCTCACCTCCTCAGGTGAGTCTAACTGTCTCCCTCAACAGCTCAGAGTCTAACTGCTTCTCAGAGTCAGAGTCCTCACCTCCTCAGGTGAGTCTAACTGCTCCTCCCTCAGAGTCAGAGTCCTCACCTCCTCAGGTGAGTCTAACTGCTCCTCACTCAGAGTCAGAGTCCTCACCTCTTCAGGTCAGAACCTTTATTTAAATTCTCTGAGTCTAACAGCTCAGAGTCAGAGTCCTCACCTCTTCAGGTGAGTCTAACAGCTCAGTGTCAGAGTTCTCACGTCCTCAGGTGAGTCAGCCTTGTTAACCAATCACATCAAGCCGAGTCTCTGGTCCAAACCTGATATTGAGGGATCATACGCGAGACACAGGAAGAGTGATTAAATAATGTGGGGAGTTTTGTCGTGGCACGGTGGTGCAGTGAGTTGCACTGTTGCCGCACAGCAAGAAGATCGTTGGTTCGAATCCCACAGCCTTTCTGTGTTTGCCTGTTCAAAGACATGCAGGTTAAAATGATTGGATTAACTGGAGAGTCTTTGTTTGACTGTAAATATGAGTGTGTGACTGAATGGTGCGTGTGCCCTGTGATGGACAGGTGACTTGTCATTATTCCTGCAGTGCATTCTGGGATATACTCCAGCACCAGGATTAAGCTGGTTAGATAATGGATGGATACGTCGTACACATCACATTTCTGCAAACCCACCCTCAGAGAATCTGGCCAGTGTCTAAACTGCCACACTCCTGGCCTGGCCAATCATTGCTGCAGTTACATCCCCGGTGTGACCAATCACTGCTGCAGTAAGTGTGGCACCAGAAAGCGTGTAGCAGGAGCAGCTGTCACTCTCGCTTGCTGTTTTTCTCTCTCTGTCTCTCTCTTTCTGTCTCCCTCTCTCTCTCACTCCCCTCTCTCACTCTCTCCCCCCCCCGCCCCCCCGTATCTGGTGCACTGTCCTTTCAGCACCTCAGTGCCCTGCTGTTCCAGTGGCCTGGGAGAGCTGCTGCAGGACCTTGGACAGCGTCAGCCCCGCTCTTGGGCACAGTGACAGCTGTGGCTCTCAGCCAATCAGAGCAGTCTAATTACTGTCTGTTTATTGGGCTCTGTAAGAGGCAGAGGGTCAGGTCTACCACATGGTGACTGCGAGAGCATGGCTGTTCTTACCCTCCAGATCATTTTGTTCTGACTTTTTCATAGTGCCGCTGTTTGTTGTCATCATGTTCAAATCTTTGAGCTCAAGAAGTTAATAGGTGGCAGTCATCCAAGCGTTCTCCCACGGCTGACTGGTCTGTTCACCGAGTGAAACACTGGCCACCCCCAGCACTGTGCCACGATACCATGTGATATCCATGAACGTAAATGTTCTCAGCTCTCTGTTGCTTTAGTTTGACTAGCAAACCTGAGCTTCCGGAATTATCATGGCCATTGGCAGGTGGCCTGGTTCATTTTTTAGTCTCGTGCTGGACCGTTCTCTTTGGGCCATCAACAGTTTTTCATGGAATTGAGCTAAATCATCCCAAAGAAAACGCTGTCTGCTTATGGACACATACAGTAGGTTTTTTAGAATTAATAACACAAAAAAAAACTTGAGCTGTAAGCTGCCCTCTTTCTCTCTGCTCTTTTCCTCCCATGGACGGGGCTCGTTCTCGCTGAGTTTCTCAACCCTGAACGGGCGGACGAAACCGCGGCGTGTGGGGCTTTTATGTGCGGCTGTGCCGGGGCTGTGCCGGGGCTGTGCCGGGGCTGTGCCGGGCCTGTGCCGGGCCTGTGCCGGGGCTGTGCCGGGCCTGTGCCGGGGCTGTGCCGGGGCTGTGCCGGGGCTGTTACCGTTGGGGGATTCGGCCGATTGGACACGGAAACAAATCCCCTTTTAAATGCCGCCGACTGGCTTTGTGGAGTCACTCGTGCCTGATAGTGCTGAATAGCGGGTTTCTGTGAACAGAACAAAAGAAATCAATGGGATGGGTACTGCTGCAGACAAATTCACATTTTCCCATTAGTGGGCGTGGGACGGGACAGGACGGGATGATTTAATTATATTCAGAGCGACTCAGCATTGACCCCCCCCCCCCCTTGCCCCCCCCCCCCCTTCCCCCCCCCCCCCCCCGTTTGGGAGTTAAGCGCCTGGCTCGCTCGGATGAGGATGTGCTTATGTCTGATGTGGTTAAGTACCGCGTAGCTGAGAGCGGTATAAAAGCACTGGAGTTGCTCAAGTCGAGGAGATCAGGCCCAATAAAGTTTAGAGTTGGGATACAGAGCTGCGGTGATTACCATTTTTACACCTAAATGCTCAGACGCCTCGTGGTAATGGGTAAAAATAATGATCGTTGCCAATGCTTTCCTGGCTAATGAAATGTACCTCAAAGATGTTCTCCCGGCCCAGCGCTAATTAGGCCACCCAGCTGTTCCGCAGGAAGTGTGGCGTCTCCTTTAATTCCGCCTTAATCGCCAGCTCGCCACCTACACCGGCGCCACAGACCATAAACCCGTGCGTCGTGCTTGGGTGGAAAAATTAATCGAAAGTTTAATGCCGTTCCTACAATAAAGCTAACAAGCAATTTAGCGCGGTTGCATCATTTCCTCCGCAGCCATTTTGAATGGCTGTACTGAGGGTTATTGTGCTGAACAGTGGAGAAGGCTCTGAATTTAAATTTCGGTACGTTGCTGGTTTGAAGCGCTGCGTAACCGAGGGTCAAGGAGTAACCGAGGGTAACCACGTAACCGAGGGTCAAGGAGTAACCGAGGGTAACCAGGTAACCGAGGGTCAAGGAGTAACCGAGGGTAACCACGTAACCGAGGGTCAAGGAGTAACCGAGGGTAACCAGGTAACCGAGGGTCAAGGAGTAACCGAGGGTAACCAGGTAACCGAGGGTCAAGGAGTAACCGAGGGTAACCAGGTAACCGAGGGTCAAGGAGTAACCGAGGGTAACCACGTAACCGAGGGTCAAGGAGTAACCGAGGGTAACCACGTAACCGAGGGTCAAGGAGTAACCGAGGGTAACCACGTAACCGAGGGTCAAGGAGTAACCGAGGGTAACCACGTAACCGAGGGTCAAGGAGTAACCGAGGGTAACCACGTAACCGAGGGTCAAGTAATCTGGTACTTTTCTGGTAGACACCAGGAAAGTACCAGACTTCTAACGATCTTAAAAGAACCATCTTTGTTCACCCATATTCAGAAGAGCACCATCAAAACAGGTTTATTTTTTACAGAGACCTCTCACAAAGACACTTTGCAGAGTAACAGATGTAAGATTTGGCAAAAACCAGGTTGAACCCCTAAAAAAGCAAGCGGTGAGGTAGAAAAAAAACCACCCTGGTGAGAAAATGAAAAATTCAAAATGGTGGTGAGAACAGAAATTTGGGGAGGAGCCTGGCTACAGAGGGGGGGGGGCATTCTCCACTAGCCAGCCTGGTGTAAATGAGGGGTAGAATGGATGTAACAGGAATGTAGTAAGGGATCAATCACAGCTAATAATCAATCAGCCGGTTACAGTATTTCACTACAAATTCTCTGGGGTCTGCAGGAGTGCTTTATAATTTCTGTTAGTGTTTTATTCAACATCCAGCTGTCATAATGGGGACAAGTTACCCTGCAATTCATTCATTTAGCAGAATGTAAAGAAATTTAATGTAATTTGATGAGTGTAATTTACATGACATTCATCCAGCAGCTGCTCATCCACAGCTGTTATCAGCTCCGTAAATAAAATCCAGAGCTTCAGCATGCAGGACAGAGCTGCAAACCTTCCCATCGCAAACAGAGCACCACTGAGATTCATTTCAGAAACTTGTCCTCGTGCTGTCAGCACAGACAGGCTTTTGCCCTTTGTGTGTGTGTGTGTGTGTGTGTGTGTGTGTGTGTGTGTGTGTGTATTCTCTAAATCAGCAGTGTGTCTCATGCTGTTGGGTTAAAGCGCAGTGTGTCTCATGCTGTTGGGTTAAAGCAGTGTGTCTCATGCTGTTGGGTTAAAGCAGTGTGTCTCATGCTGTTGGGTTAAAGCGCAGTGTGTCTCATGCTGTTGGGTTAAAGCAGTGTGTCTCGTGCTGTTGGGTTAAAGCGCAGTGTGTCTCATGCTGTTGGGTTAAAGCGCAGTGTGTCTCATGCTGTTGGGTTAAAGCAGTGTTTCTCATGCTGTTGGGTTAAAGCGCAGTGTGTCGCAGTGTGTTGGGTTGAAGCAGTGTGTCTCATGCTGTTGGGTTAAAGCAGTGTGTCTTATCCTGTTGGGTTAAAGCAGTGTGTCTTTCTGTGTTCTTTCCCCCTGTCTCTGGTCTCCAGGAGTCCGGGCGAAGAGCGGTCAGCAGTCTGTGATCATCCAATCCTGGGGCTCGATATGGACTCCGCTGCTCCTGGCTCCGCTGGTGCCTTTAGCTCCCTGGTGATGTCAGAGTTCTGACCCCGCCCCCTGGGTGGGACCATGACGTCCTTCTCTCAGACTGCCACTTCCTGTACCGGGCCTTCCCCATCCAACAAGGCCTGAGGCCAGCCACACAAAGGGGGAGGGGCATCTTTTTCAACCCAGACAACGTATTCAAAATATGCATTATTTCATTATTTTATGTTTTAATGTTTATGTTTTTTTTTCAAGGTCTTTCCAATATCTTTGTAGCATTGTATTTGGTGAGGAGAGAGGCCTTTGGTCTTTCCAAGCGACAGTGTTAAGGAGGCAGTCGCTCGCTGGACTGGGGCCAGCTAGTTTCCGGAAGGTTCCGGAGCCCGGAGTGCGGGGCTCTGCCAGTCAGTTACCCCCCCCAAACCCCCACCCCACCCCCATGGCTGGCTGTGTGACTGAGCAGCGAGAGCTCATTAGAAATAAGTGCATTGTTTTCTTATTCGCTCACACACGCACACACACACACACACACACAGACAGGCTGCAAAAACACGCACACGCATACACACACACACACGCATAAACACACACACACACCTGCACTTGCACACACACACACACATGCATGAGCACACACACACAAGCATGGGCACACACGTACACACATACACACAGCACAAGGGCACACAAACACATGCACACACGGCACACACAAACACACACACACAGCACACACATACACACACAGACACACACACGCAAACAGACACAAGGTTTTTTATAGTATGGAGATTGTTACTATTTCCAGACCTGCTTTTTGTACGTTGTGTTATCATTAGAAAAAGTGGTGTGTGTGTGTCGGCTATGTCAAGGTTTCCGTTCCTTGTTTTGTTTCTTTGACGACGGCGATGCTCGACGAACCGCGGACCGCCGCAGGTGACCGCTTGGCGGTGACGGAACCCTCACCTGCCGCAGGTGACCGCTTGGCGGTGACGGGCCCTCACCCTCCGCGTCCCAGCGCATCATCGAACCGCGGCCAAAACCCACTCTGTGATGACTCTCATGGTGGCAATGCGAAATAAATGTGATGTATATTTTTAACCGCCGTCTGCCTGTCTCGTCATTGAGAGGAAGCACTGGGCACGAGGTGCGGGACTCACCCCCCCCCCCCATCCCCCCCCCCCCCCCCCCCCCCCCCACCGCCTGCAGTCTGTCTGCGCTCGGTGCCAGATCCTAACCCTGCCAGCGTGCAGTTTGGGGTCTTCTGGTGCTCGTTCATCTCCATAACGTTTCGTTTGGTGTCCCAGAGCCCCCCGGCGGGGGGTTAGTGATGTGTGAGCTCGAAGACGCCCCGGGGTTTTCGAGCGAGGGGACAAAAAAGCGTACCGCCTGCTGGAACGTGCTGATTATTTGGGGGATGGGTCGCCTGCCGCTCGCCTGCGCGGGTGGAGGGAGGGTACCCCTTTATCCCCGGCAGTGAGGGAAGAGCCAAAATGGCCCCCGCGTGCTCTTTGGCGGGTGTTCCCGGATGCCTGGCGAGGTACGCGCTTGATTGGATTACAGGCACTCAGCTCAGCCGTCATTAACAAAAGCCTCGCGGAGGAGCTGTGGAGAGTGACTAAAGCCCCCACGTGTGCCCCCCCTTTATCACCGCTCCTCCCAACACCTCGAGCCTCCGGAAGCTTCCATCTCCCTCCAGACGCCAGTCAAATTAATTTGTGGCTTGTTTAAATACAGGTGAGAGGGAGGAGCCGTGCTGCTCTCCAGAACAGCTCCCCTCCCCGGCTCTCTGTCTCAGATGAGCGTCCCAGGTGCAGGGATTACCCAAAAAAAAAAATGTATTTAAAAAAAATGGCCGTTCCCTCTAGTCCCACTCTCAATAACCCGCTCTGGCACCAGGGGCTCTTTTGGGGTGGGGGTGGGGGCGGGGGGAAGGTACAGCTCCACCCAGTTCCTCTGTGGGTTCAGTGGTTTTGGGGGAGGTACCGGTCCACCCCACTCCCCTGCGTGGGTTCAGTGTAGGCTGCCTTTGAGGATCACAGACGGTAAGACTTCTCGCTCGGGGGGATATTGCATAAGAGGAGAACTCAGCCCTCTCTCCAGTACGATGCATCTCAGACTCTCTGGAATCCGTTAATATTTATGCAGCACACAAACCACAGAGTCAAACTATTCATCCGTTGTTATAGCTTGTGAAAATAACATTTTGGGTGGACCTGCTTTCAGAATGCAAGCATGTCCAAATGCACTGCACCCACACCTCTGCATAGACATGAATGTTTCTGTCTGAATTTACTCATATTCCATAGTTGCTTTAACTTTAGGTACTTATGCATTAGGATGTTATTATTATTATTATCATTATCATTATCATTATTATTATTGTACTGTGCTCTGTGCTTGGACGTGGCTATTTCAGAGCCAGGAACTATGATGTCAGCACTTGCGGCACTCCCTCCTGGCTTTGATTGGCTGGAATGTTGCCCATTGCTCATGTGATCATGTGATGGTGTCCCTTAACGGGAGTTGATATGCACAGACACAACGTTCCAGGCCAAAGCGGTATGAGTGAATGCATCGGAATTCATGGAATTCCGTGAGGAACTTACCGAGCTGCCTTGACGTATTCGGTGGCAGTGTAGTATAATGGGTAAGGAGCTGGTCTAGTAACCAAAAAGGTCAGAGGTTAGATTCCCCGGTAGGACACTGCCGTTGAACCCTTGTACCCAAGGTACTTAACCTGCGCTGCTTCTGTATATATCCAGCTGTATAAATGAATACAATGTAAAAAAAAAATATATATGTGTTATTTTTTTTTTTTTTTTAAACATGATGTAAATAGTTATGCAAGTTGCTCTGGGTAAGAGCGTCCGCTAAACGCCTGTAATGACACCTAGCCATGATGATGCCTCTCCATTGGCGAGTCGGGAGGTGAAGGTCTTTTTAAATCAATGGGGACATCAAGAAAAAAAAGTGCTTGGTTATTAGCGAGTAATCTGTACTCAGTTAATTGAGTAATTAAATGTACCGTGTATGGGGAAATTGGTGCATTTGTGAATTTCAGTTTTATTGAACGAGAGACGTGCTCATTCAGTAAAATGAATCATCAGACAAATGTGCTTCCTGGTGACCTGGTGGTGATTTAATCCGTTCTAATTCAAGATCCATGTCCTAATTGAATTAGCAATATTACTAGTGTTACCTTCAGCTTTAATTGTGTCTGGTTAATATTAAGTTTGTGAAAGGAAGAGTCTGGTTCTCAGCACTGGACAAATGAAGAATAAATCGCACTAAAATAACTCTTTATGCAAAAGGACAAAAAGGCAATTTGTGCAAGGGATGCATCTAATTACAGAATGATGGCTGAGCGGCTGTACAGTGTTATTAAATAGACAGAGATTCAAGGGGAAGAATTCATGATCTTTCACTTGCATTATATCCGTGAAATACAATACAGTGAACCACAGTTTCAGTATCAGTTGTTTTTTTACATTTATTTTCTTTGTTTTGTTTTTGGTAAATATTGTTATTTTGAATCACCGTAGCATCCTGGCTGTTTGATGTTGACTGTGTGTGAGGTATACCTTATTTTATTTATTGTATTTATTTTATTTTTTTTTAGAATCTTGTGTTGCTTTGATGCGTGAACTCTGTGTCTCGTTCAGCTTATCTAGCGCGAGTAGTTCAGGCTGAAAGTTAAAAGGGAATACGTGATGTGCAGAGCACGCGGCTCTGTGTCTGCTGGCTGATTCTGCTCTTAACATGCTCTGCCATCTGCACAACCCGGGCTTTCAAACCCACGGAGGACTGCGAGAGCACACTTAACATACCTTCTATGTATAAATTACCATAGAGGCCCCTCTATAGGAAGCCGTTCGTCTGAAATATGTTTTTTGACAGGAATGGGATATGGGCAGGCCATGGGTGCGTGTCAAGTGTTTGTGCGCATGCGTTTGTCATATCTGGAAGTGCAGTGGATAGCACTGTTGTCTCACAGCCTGGGCCTTTCTGTGTGGAGTTTGCATGTTCTCCCCATGTCCGCGTGGGTTTCCTCCAAGTACTCCGGTTTCCTCCCACAGTCTAAAGACATGCCGTCCAGCAGCCTATACAGTGCCTTTCTTTTAACTGAAAAAACAGACGGATAAGGAGGAAAAAAAAGCTATTTATTTATCTAATTGTTTCTTTATTATTTATTTTATCCCCTCCCGGTTTGTAAGGCCTGTGTGAGCCAGGTGTGCTGTCTGTAGATCGCCCTGCCAGCCTCCCCTCGGGCTCAGTCTGCACTCCAGCAGGTAAAAGCTCCAGAGAACTCTGCCCTTCGTCAGCAGCTGGCCTGGAGAGTCACCTCTGGGTAATGAGGCAGGTGATCCCCGATTGGCTGGAATCCTCCATCCCTCCCCGGGTGCTGACCCCTATGGTCAAGGCTATTTATTTACCTTTATTTGTACAGGGCAGGGTGACAGAGCAAACATGCTCTTTTAATGCCTCCCTGAGTAGCCTAACCTGCATGTCTTCGGACTATGGGAGGAAACCGGAGTACCCGGTGGAAACCCACGCGGACAAGGGGGAAAACATGCTAACACACAGAAATTCCCCAGCCGGGATATTGTGTCACAATAGCTGCTTTACAAAGAAGGCTTTTGCTTGTCTGGGAATGTGTAACTAGGGTGGTGGGTTGGTGGGGGGCGGGGGGGGGGGGTGGGTGTTTTTGGAGGGGGGGAAGGAAGCAGGAATATAAAAGCTCAATTTGTCTTTTTTTTCTTTTTAAGATTTATACATAAGTACTTTCTCCAGCGCGAGGGCCCTGGAGAGAGCCTTTATTTGCGTTTCTTATGCAAATGAGCCTGCAATCAGGGACGGGAGAACGCGCCGTTAGTGTTTCAGCGAGACCGCTTCTGACCCCGGAGCGCTCCAGTCCGCCCTTTTCATGTTTGGACTCATTTCTGCTTTTCCGAACATCAAGGCCAAATTAGAAAGAAATAACAAAATTCATACTTCTCTGATGTTCTGTGATTTATATATATATTTATAGAGAGAGAGAGAGAGCAATGTTTGAAATTATCATCTGAATTAGCAGATTAAATTTCTCTTTCACTGATTAATTACTATAAAATTAGTTACGCAAATATTTGGAAAAACAAAATATATGCATTTGCCATGCCTGCTTGCTGCTTTAAAACTCACAATTTAAAACTGAATTAACTAATGGAAATGCAAATCATTTAAATCAGAATCGCTCACCACAGTGGAAGTTAAAAAGAAGTGTTTTTTAATTTTATTTTGATTTTCATTTGATTTATTGTTTATTGTTTGTCTGTGTGGGTGCGCGCGGGGAGGGGGGGGTGCTGAGCATGTGCACTGGATGCATTATTTTTCATTAAGATGCTTCATTAATAACCATATTTCCCAAATACACCATTCTAAAATATTTAATTCATAGATTTATTTTGTACTGCATTAATGCACACATTTAAAAAATGCAAATCAATATGTAACCTATGTGTGTTTACATGCATATCACAGAAAAGGGGATCATAAAAAAACAAATCGCAATATGTTGTGAAGAGTTTTAGCAAACATATCGCGGTCTCACACGAACATGCTGCTGAAACTAGAATGCATTCGCCAGATATTGCAGTCCACCTTCCTCTGCGGCTTCTGCGAGTCTGCTGTAGAAAGCTTTCTGTGAGGGCGGTTTCCGAGGCATTACTGACAGCCATTCATTAACCCAGTATAACCCTGCAATGGGGAAAAGCCATTTTGAGATAAGCAGTTGGGTGTAACGTTTCAGTTCATTCCTTATCGCCGTCCCCTGAATGTTATTTAATTCTTTAATTACGGGACGGATAATGTCAGAGGCTCGCTCCATTAGCCCCGTACTGTACAGCGCGTGCTACAGCCTCGGTGTCAGTGAAGAAGGGCTAAATGTTGAAACGCCGTCCCCAGTGGCAGCCTTTTTCAATTTGCCTGCGGGTCGAACAGAACATGAATTTCAGCCTGCGCGTAAAATCTCCTTTTGAATTACGACCACATTGTGCAGTTATTGGCGGCATCATTTTGCTTTAACGTGAGCTTAATCAGGTTTGTTTGATTGAATAATAAACAGCCCACCGCCTTCGCCCCCCTCCCATACGGAAATGGCCACCGTAAAACCTCCAGGTCCGTATTTCACAGTCAGTCTGTTGCTCGGGGGAATCGTTGGCGTTCTAAACGCGAATAATGACGCGCTCTAACTGTACCGCGAGCTCGCCCTGTCCTCTCCGCAAACTTTGACTGATCCCTCTGTATTAAATGTAAATCCTAACGGCCGTCTTTGCTGGGTATCATGTTCGGTGATTTAATGCCTTTTAAACAACACGTCCCAGCGGGTTACCCTGTCCCTCTTTGCTCCTAATTAATGTCGCCGCGTTTAATTTACGGCTCGCCTTCGCCCTTGAGGACGGCTTTATCAGCCGACCGAATGCAATATTTATCTCTTTTCCGCGAGTCTGAGGAAGAGTGAGGGACTCCGGGCCAGCTCGGGCTGGGTTTCTTTTACGACCTCGCTGAGTCTTCCTCACAGTGAAGTCCGGTGAGGCGGGTCCTCTCCTCTGTCAGAGTGACATACGGTGGTCCCGGGGTGTGGCGGGGCGAGCTGAAACAGAATCAGTCACGCGCCACGTGACACGGGTATAATGAATACAGGGAATAGCGGAGCCGGAGAATGTCGTTATTCCTCTAATGCTCTGGCCGTTATGGCCGTTGTGGCCCTGGCTGGGATAAACTGGATGGATTACCGTGTTCCGTGGCGTTCACAGTTCCCTGCTGTTTTGGCCGCTGATGTTCTGCTGAGCCCCGTGGCACAGATTCAGCCCCGATACGCATCCTCTGTGGTTTAAAATTTAAAAGAAAATACGAATCGGTTTATGCGGTTTTAAACTTTTACTTTATATATATCCCCCCCCCCCCCCCATTTGTGTTATATTGTGCGTGATCTTATTTTTTGTATTAAAAGTGGAGTAGGCTACTAAATTCTTGCACCGAACCATGCCCTCAATCAAAGCTGATTGTTGGAGTGGTGCTTGAAAAGTTGCGGGCAGTCTCGATGATGAGAGGAGTTGCTTTATTTCTTGAAATTCTTTTATTACAGATTGCATTTATTTCACTTTATTCTTATTATTCCATTTGCGACATGCTGATCTGAGTAGGAATTGATGTCGCTGATTGTGATATAAGAATATATTTAAACTTAAGTAGGCTATACTGTGTATATATATTCACAAACCTGAAATGGAGGTTAGCAGGAAACCGTGGTGTAAAATAATGGGGTACGTTATGTTTTTTTTTGCAGACAGTGCGAGCGGTGAGCGCTGCTGGTCGGCAGTGGTGCGGTAGATTTTCTGGTTTGAGAAGCCTCAGCTCACACAGACGGAGAATGAAAGGTTATAAAGCTCCAGGTCTGAGGGCTGCCGCATGCCCCCCCCCCCCCCCCAGAAGAAGAGCTGGAAATGGCTTTCCTCCGTCGATCCATTTCCCATTTATCTTTCTCGGGCCCCTTTAAAGCTGAGGTTTGTCTACATTACGCAGTGCAGAATGAGTTTATCAACCCAGCCACCCATGCAGGAAATCTATTAACACCGGTACCCCCCCCCCCCCCCCCCAGCCCCAGCCCTCCTCTGCCCCCCACCCCCCTTTCTGTCCGTGGCCTCGGACAGCAGTCAGGCGGACAGAGTCCATCAGGAGGAAGAGGCCGACTGAGGAAGGTGCGTCCAGGCTCAGAGAGGTAACCGCAGGCCTCCTCTGCCTTCCTCTACCTGTCCCCCTTCCCTTCTTTCTCTCTTTTCAGTGCACGGAAAATATCAGCGCATCTCGCTTCCAGACTTCCAGATCTCACCTCGTGATGGTAGCATTTATGCTTCCAAAAAACGAACAAAAAAGCCTTTACACCATGGAGATATGTTGTGAGAATGAAGGTTGAACATATGCTTTATACACATCATACATGTTGTACACATCATAGACACTGTACATATCATCACATGCACATTGTACACTTTATACACATTATAAACATCATACACCTTTCTACACATCAAACACGATATACCTTTATACATATCATATACATTATACACATCATACACATTGTATGCATCATAGACATTATACACATAATACACTTTTATACACATACACATGATATACCTTTATAGATATCATAGCCATTATACACATCATACACATGATATACATCACACACATTATACACATCATAGACATTAACAGGTTTATTTTTGTTGGATTTCTGTGAGGTAGGAGGTGGTGTTTTTGTGCCCACATGGCCTGCTTGTCCCTGGAGTGAACACACCTGCATGTGTAACACATTCAGGTAATTTTGGGCTTTCATGTGCAGTGGGGTGGAGCTGGATTTGAGCTGGATCACTGTCCAGGAGGCAGTTTGCTCTGCACTCTTACAGGTGGAGCTCTGCAGGTGACCTGAGGAAAATGACCCTGAACCGCCTCAGTGAGCAACCATCAGCGCGTCAATCAGAAATATGACCAATGGCAGCTCTGTAAGGAGCGCTGCATTGAGATATTTTATCCCACATTATTTACCTCATTATTCTTCTTCTGTGGTATGACAGTGCTATTGTCATGTACATATACGAGAGAAATATCAACACGCCTTTATCTGAAAGGATGAAAAAAAATAAAAATGCAATTGTGTGTTTCGGGACGAGACGTTGATTAAAATATCACCGTGGCGAATTCCACCTGTGTGTGACAGGTGAGGTGAAATAAAGGGAAAGAGTGACAGTGGGATTTACGTGCCTGACTGAGCACGAGATGGCGGCCGAATCCCCCGCTCACTCCGGAAGACTGAGCTTCATTACTGCAGGGATCAGTTAGCAGGGCACACGTGGAGACAGTTACCAGGGGGACAGGACTGACAGTCTGCATGCACAAAAGCACACACGTGCTTACACATGATGACACCCCGATACATGTAGAAACACACACTCATACACACACACAGACACACATGCTTACACATAACGTCACCCTGATACATGTAGAAACACACACACACCACACTCACATACACACAGACACACACAAACACAAACACACACAAACTCACACATACACACACGTACACACAAAAACTCATATACACACACAAACACACATACACACACACACACACACACACGTGTTAGCAAGCATCCTAGCAGTATGTCAATACTCAGAAAATGTTGTTTGTAAAACCATTTGGCAGTTGGGAGGAATAATCACTCACAATCACTTTGGTATTGATTAAGTCTGCTTGTTATTGGGCGATAACTCAATATAAACAGTTTAGTGGCAATACCACTGTTAGTGATTTTGTGCACCGAATGCTAAATTATTATATATATATAAAAATTGAGCTATGCCTTCACTCAGTGTGTCTTTCCCTTTTCTTTTTCACTCTCACTCTGTCTTGCTCAGTTCATCTCTCCTTTCTGTGTGTGTATGTCTTTCTGCTTGTGTGTGTTTGTGGGTGTATGTGTGTGTGTGTGTGTGTGTATTTCTCTTTGTATGGGTGTTTGTGTGTGTCTGTGTGTGTGTGTGTTTGTGTGTGTGGTGTGTGTGTGGGTGTGTGTGTGGTGTGTGTGTTTGTGTGGGTGTTTGTGCATGTATGTATGTTTGTGTGTGTATGTGTGTATGTGTGTGTTGCCCATATGAATTCAGGGAAAGACTCTGCTTGACCCAGAATCCCTGTTATATTTTCTGCTCCAGCTTAAAACGCTTTTGAAGCAACAAAGGAAACAGCGCAGCAATTAATTACACCGTGACGCCCGGAGAATCCATACCTCACGCGTCAGTTACCGAGCGGGGGTGGGGTGGGGTGGGGTGGGTGCGGGGGGTGCGGTGTGGGGGGTGGGGGGGTGGGGAGAGTGCGGGGGTGCGGTGTGGGGGGGTGGGGGGTGGGGTGGGTGTGGGAGGTGGGGGTGAGTGAGCACAGAGTCAGACAGGATGACATCTTACGGTAAATCTCAGACCTCTGAATGGCCTCGCGGCCAGGATGCCGGCCATCGCTGTAGCATTCAGCCTAATGAACCAATCAGAATCGAGCCTAAGATCACACGGGCGGCGCGGTGTCGTGGTGGTCAGCACTTCTAGGAAATGATTAGCATTGATACTTTGTACTAACAAGCACTTTTAGACAGATCTAGATGAGGTGATCTAGATCTCGGGGTGATAGGTCCTATTCAAATCTCTTCAGTACATGAGGCACTATGCTCAAGCTTTCTAAAAAAAAACTCAAATTCTATTCCACAGCTATCATCTGAAGCAGCTAACATAGAATTAGCTCCCCCCCGTCCCCCCACCCCCAACAGCATTCGATGTAACGCTGCCGTGGCAAGAGTTGTGTAACCCTTTTATAATATGGAAATCATATTTCATCTTGATATGTAATTGCTTCAGCCTTGTGGACAGTACTTCCGTATCCAATAGCAACATGCAAGGCTGTAAGACGGAAAAGAGAAAAAAAAAACCCTTTAATTGCTGCCCACTGCGGCTTTATCTTCCAGTCTGCACCCGGGCCTGTGGGCAAGCAGGGGGAAAATCAGCTGAGGTTTAATGAGCCGTAGAGCCAGAAAACCCAACTAAGATCACTCCTATTGGCCGATTAGATAAAAATGGGCCCAATACTCAAGACCTCAGCAGTTTCGCTACAACAATTAATGCCCTACGCAGCAGTGAGGCTCCTCTCTTATTCTCCAAGGAACGGGAAAGAGAAGCTGGTCTCAAAAAACCTGTCCAGGGACAGCCCAAAATGGGGAGACAGGGAGAAAAGAATTCTGAGTGCAATCACCGTTCAACTAGGACAATTTTGGTTCTGTAAAAATTTCAAAGCCATAAAAATGGGTCTGACAGATATTCTTCTAAGACACATTAGCACAAGAATGCAAATCTTTAAAAAGGCATTCAGATATTTAAACTGCAGCATTAAATCTTAAACAGCAATCACCATTTCAAAGCCATTTTGTTCACCTGTTTTACGGGGGTGTTGTATTTCATAGATATCAGAGCCACAAGGTAGGAACACTTATCTCGTTAGCCTGATTTAATAATTCAGGTCGAATACCCCTGGGATCTGAAACAGCGCTGCCGATGATGGAAATCCATAAATAGAACTGAAAATGACAACAGGCCTTATGAAATAGGCTTCCCAGTCATCCATGATGCACATCTTATAAACAAATGAAAGAGAAGCACAAATTATATCTTTTTTTTATTTACATCTGCACATGGTTTATTCCCTAGACTATTTTAAAAGAAAAGAAAAAAAAGATCTAGTAACTTTTAAATTGAATGTAGTTGAATGCTTTATTCTTTGCTGTTTTTGATTCTTTTGTTTCTTCCTAATTTATCCCAGTTTAAATATAGCCTGTTGGGGGGGGGGGGGGGGGGCTATGGCAACCCTTGCCTTAAATAATTCTAAATTGCAAATGTAGTTTAACAAGAGCCAATCTGATTTGCCCTTTGCAATTTAGGGAAATAATAATCAAACAGGTTGGTAACATGATAGCAAGGAAAGATGTCATGCTCTGAGCATAAATTAATAGAATGGCTTTTTGATCTACAAATGATGTCATCATGACAATTATATTGAATTACAAAAGAACATAGCCTAAATGGCAAGCTACAGACAGGGTAGAATTGTATGATTGTCTTTTTAGCTGCAATAGAATATCTCTTTTATATATATTTTATAAATATTTAAAAAATCTTGTCAAAGTTTTTCAATAATAAACTTATTCTCCTGGCATCAACAAGACTGTACAGCCTCAGTGTGCATTTCTTGTCATCAGGGCATGATCTTTTTTCGCTACTTTGGACAGTGTGTACAACAAAAAAACTTTCAAAAATGGCAGTTGGAAAAAAAAAAAGCTTGACTGTTACCAGCCAGAAGGGCGGGAAAGAGGAGCACGGGGAGGGCAGGGGTGTCAGAGTAGAATTCAGAGTCCGCAGGAATCTGTGGCTGCAGTACATTCTGACTAGCAGCTACACATTAGTGCCCGTGTGTGGGGGCCAGACCTGGGTCCAATACGTATTTGTTTTGGGTTCAAATACTTTTCTGCGCTCTGTTGATCTTGCCTGGTGTAATTGAGCCTGCCACTATGACCAGAAGGTGGGGTTTGCACTTTTTGAGTATTTCATTGGTTCCAATAGACCAGACAAGGTCAGTAAGGCGTAGAAAAGTATCTGAATCCAAAACAAATAGGTATTTGACCCAGGCCTGGTGAGGGCACTCAATATCAATGGAGGCATTTCTTCTGCGATACCAGATCAACTGATGCAGTAAAGCTTAAAAAAAACCGCAAGATTACACAATCCACTTCAAAGTGACAGCCACAAAATTATAGTTTCCCTAACAATGAGTTTATGTGAGTTCAGCTGGTTGAAATTACCCACCCCAGTCTTCGATTCTGGACTCAAAAAATTAGAAACGGTGAGTCTCTGGAACCTGGAGCAGTCTTTCTAAAACTCACAGTAGGTCACGCAGAAAAGGAAAAGCGTTCTGAATATCTTATGCGGCGGTCTCATCGGTCGATGAATTTTTGAGAGGAGCCAGCCTGGAGGCTCTCGGTGTGCGTGGCAGAGTTTGATTTTAATTCCATTTCAAATTAGGTAAACTCAGACAGACTCAGACGCAAGCTGAAGTTTTACATGCAAATGCGCAACGTGAAGCCGCAGACTGTTGAGAGTGATGCACCTGGTCGAGTGTAACTGGGAACAGCTTCACCGTCGCTGTTGGCGGCAGTGTTTTGCTTCATATATATTTTAGGAGAGCTGTTACGCATTAGCTTATCTTTGTGGTCGGGAAGTTGTACCCGGGGGGGGGGGGGGGGCAGGGCGAGGCGGTTTGTAATCAATCTGATAGGCTTCATTAATCATTGAATATATTCCATTCAGAGAGAGAGAGAGAGAGAGCGAGAGAGGGAAGATGAGAGTTCGTAAAGCAGGGAGTGTTTGTGGTTATTAGGAAAGAGGTTGAAATCGAGGGTCACTCACGTGGAGTTGTCATGACGACAGCTGAGGAACGTTATTCGTTATTCTTTAATGAGCGGGAAAAAAAAAAAAAACCGCCACAAGAAAAGAGGATGGATGAAAGGGAGGGAAGAGGAGCCACAAGGAAGTGAAACGAACAAGATTCAGAAACAAAGATAGTGAGAGGGCTCGCAGATTAAGTCAATTTATCAAATGAGAGTGAGTGGCTGTCTGCATTCTCCACGATCAGAGCTTGTGAATGCCCCCTCAAAACTGAGAACATCTCCCTTATGGAAGCAAGAGAAACAGGAGAAACTAGAGAAGCAAGTGAAACAAGTGAAACAAGTGAAACAAGTGTCTGTCTGTAATGCTGAAAGCTTGAATGCCATATTCAGAAAAAAAGGCTTTAAATATAACTGACTGCTGAACTCCCCAAACTGCATTTGTGAAAGAAGAAAAAAAATCTCTTAGCAAGGCAAGAACATGGACAGTTGACTGAATCCAGATCTAGCACTTATAATTATTAGTACAGAAACCCATTCATCCCAAAAACAGATAAATTTTTTTTTTTTTAAAGAAGTTGGATGATGAGTGCGATTCATTTTTGCAAGATTATGTTAAATATGCCATTGGCTTATGCGCTTCCTCTGTCTGGAGCATGAAAAGGACGGTGGGAAGTCTCGGGATTAGCGGGCGATCCGTTCATTGGCCGTTCGAACCCTCGGCCGCGCAGACGAAGGCGCCAGGCCGCTGGATCTCATACGGCTGCTGAACCCTGCGGGAGGGGGGCTGTGTTCACTCAGAGAGAGGCTGCTGGGGGCAGAGGTTGTTTTTTTAAATTCAATTTATTAATTTTTTATTCTTTCGCCAGCTGTACAAAGTCCAGTTCCCCCCACGATGATGCCGTATTCTGGCAGGGGGTGTTGCTCTGATCGCACGCACTTTAGGCAAGGATCTGATAAATTTCTAAAAAAATAAAAAATGTAAAGTAAAATGAAAAAAAAAGAGAAAAAACTATGCATTAACATTTCTGGCACAGTCTGTGACTCTTTGTGTCACCGTGTCCTTGGAAAATATGATTTTCTTCAAAAGGCGGTAAATCCATATTCAGAAAGCTCTCATCTGACTGGGAAACCTCAGTCAAATTTGTTACATGTGTCATGTTCAAAGCTCTGGGGGATAATGGGGTGGGGGGGGGGCTTTTGGGGTTGGGGGGGACCTGGGGGGGGGGGGGGGGGGGGGGGGGGGGGGGGGGGGGGGGGGGGGGGGGGGGGGGGGGGGGTTTTATTGTTTTTCTATTTTTAATGCCGGGGGGGGGGGGGCTATTTTGGGGGGACTTTTTTTTTTCGGGGTTTTTTCGGGGGGTGGGGGATGGGGGGGGCGGCAGGGAATGCGTGACACGGTTTCATGTTCAATCTTTTCCACCCCCGTTGCAGGAACTGTGCATAACGCTGAAAGAATTACCGTGGTAACAAAGTGGCTTTTCTGCTAATCAGCGTTTAGCGCTGCTGCACAACGACGGCTGTGGTAGAGATCAAAACCACAGCACGGGGGGGGGGGGGCCTATACCCGGCCTGTACCCCCCCTGACCCCAGTTACTGATCTTCCCGAAGAGACAACAAACGCAATTATACTCCGCGCCGGGGATGCCGGTAAGCTCGCTGTGTGGGTTTGATGTCCGAGGCTCTTCTGATTGGTGCTCCTCTGATGTGTTTGATCCAATGCGGAAGCCTTGGCCCCACCTCTGTCGATGGGGAAACCGATCTCCGTTGTCTGATTGGTTCTCACCTGATGTATTCAGTGGGGGGTCTTCCTGGTCAAAGAGGTTTTGATCTCAATGGTAAAATGCAGGTTAAATAAATCCTAATTAATTTGATTAGATAAAATTATTAGATTCAAAATAGAATCTCCAGCCTTATTCTTACAGATGAGAAAACTCCACCCGTTTCTCTTGTGAGGGGGCTCTGATTAGTGCTTCTCTGCAGTGTTAGAGCCAAGGGGTGGGAAAACTCCACCCTTTTCTCTCTGAGGGCACTCTGATTGGTGCTTGAATTTGTTGAATTTTATTAAAATTAGATGCCCTGGCCCTGTCTCAGTGGATGGGGAGTCTCCGCCCCTTTTTGTCCAAGGACGCTCTAATTGGTGCTCCTGTGCCATATTAAATTCAGAGCACAACCTGAAGCTCTACCTCTGTAGACTGGGAATGCCTTTCTGACTGCAAAGCATATATGGTAAATAAAGGCTTATTTACCTTCACCTTTATGGTAATGAAGTCCCTGTTCTGCACGCATGGCGTGATTTCATTGGACTGCACCCCGTGCTGCTCACTGCTTATTGGGTTAATCAACAGGGTCTCAGAGTCGAGAAAGGGGATATGAGGGTGTGGTATTTCGGGAGACTGAAACAGGAAGCTGTCTGCTCTGCTTTAACCCTTTGAAGAGTGGGTTTTTTGGAATGTTTGGGGTTTTTTTCAACTGCTGGTGTTCTAGAACTCTGTTGCTTTCAATTACCAGGAGAGGCTGTTACATCAGCAATAGAATGCTCTGTTAAAATCTGTGATCTTATACCTCAGACAGGCTGAGTTACTATAATACAGTCTCAGTCTACAGCACAGAGGTCCAGAATACCAGAGTTCAAACACAAATTAAAATGCTATTTACTCTTTCAGATTCAGCAAAAGCAAGGCCAAATAAATTACATCTGCAAAATGGAGTGTGCCTGACTAAGTAAATAAGTTGAATGGATGTGCTTTGACTGTTTGAGGGGGTGTGACCTTCCTGTTTCTGTCACTGTATTTATTTATTTTTTGGAAGATACCTCTTTCTGCCTGCAGGGGGTAGTGCAGCTGCAGCTTGTTAATGGATTGATGAAGAACACCTGGCTACCTGCAATCCAGTAGTTAAAGCCATCTGTCCTTGCCCGCATTGGTGCTCTCTCCCTCTTTCACTGAACGTGCTCACCAGATTGCTGACTCATTTCTTTAAATTTTATTTTATCTGACCTATCTACTGATCCTTTTTTAGTTCTAGCCTCTGTTGCTTTTCTTTCTTTAGTCTTTAGTGAGGTGTTGCAGAGGACAGGCAATGTTCCTTCTTTTCTTTTTTATTTTCTTTTTTTGTGCACTAGAGTAGAGTCCAGACTCAGTGGAAGTTTCATCCTTTTTTCCCGGAGGAAGAATCACTACGGTTTAAGATCAGGGCGGCCATCTTCTGCAGGGCGAACTCTGGCCTGGCCTCTGTTCTCTCCAGTTCAACATCCAGGCAGCTGTGCTTGCTTGTATGTATTTCTTGATGTTTCTTTGTTATGTTGTTTTGCGTGCATACTGTAGTAATGTAATGAACTTTGTATTGATTACAATTGGGGTTTTACAGCACATTGCTTTGTTTTTGGCACACAATAAAATGTCCAGCGTTAATTCAACTCTCAGTGCTAATTTAACTCTTTGCAGATAACATTTGGTCCCACAATTATTGCCCCTTCAGTTCTTATAACATGGGTGGATTTTGAGATGTAACAACTGAAGTTAATATAGCTCCCCCTCCACACTAAGCATTTTAGTAAAAATATTTGATCTGCAGTTACTTTATACAGAAACATAACTTCCAGTCAGAGCCTAATATTAAAGCTTGACTTAAGATAGTTATGTGGTCAATTTTTATGACCCATACCTTCTAGTGTGGCTACATTAATTTTAATTCCCATTTGGTCTGTCTTGTTCCATTGCCTCCCAATAAATTTAACATGTTATTAATCTATTTGTTATCGTGCACCAATGATAAATCTTGAATTATTACTCTTTAATAGGCTACACAAGTTCTCAATTTATGGATTATGATGCATGATATTTTGTCTCTAACTTAACTTGGCACTGTACATTTAAGGCACATTTTACCTTTAACTTCTATGGGCTGTTACTTCCATGTTTATCTGTTCACTTCTGGCTTAAGCGGTGTATATGACTGTAAAAATTCCCAGCTCCAGTATAAATCATAAATGGCTCATTTGTACATTGTACATTGCAGCTTAGTACCCAAAAAATCAATGTCTTTTTTTTTTTCAATGTCATCATCATTGTCAACAATTTTTCGCCTGTTTTTGGAAAAGCTTGGTGGAACAAAACTATCCTATTGTGCACACCTATTCTGGCAACCATTTTATAAAATGGAAACATATTTTCTGACAACAAAAAAAAAGAAACCTGAATGTCTATACTTCCAGCAAAAAGTAGAACACTATTACGCTTTCAGTTGACTCCAGGTTAATTAACATGTTTTGTTGTGCTTATTAGTGGAGGATCCTGCATCTCGGGACGATAGAGATGGATGAGCGGAGCTCTCCTCCGCAGATTGGAGACGCGCTCCGGGGAAATCCAGCCGTGACCCCGGCATCATCCGGCCCCGTTCCCCCAGAAAGGAGAGTTAATGCGCGACACGGAGGTCACCGTGCTCGTTTTCAAAAAGGGGGACATTTATGCCCAAAGGGGGCCCCTCGCTAATGAGAGCCAATTGATTTATAGGTTCTTTAATAAGCCAATTAGTAACAGTCCTACAGCAAGGGTGTGTGTGCGCGGCACACTTACGCCAACGCGCTCCGGCGCTGTGTCGTTTAAAAAGGCATTTTGACGCGCTCTGTCACACGGGGCATATTGTCGCACGGGCGCTTTCATTTCACAGAGCGGAAAAACCCCAGTCATATTTACAGTGCGTCTGTCGCCGAATGACATTTTCCCTGTGTGACAGTCCCTGAGCATGTTCCGTATGCTACGAGACAGAGGGCCCCGGTGTGAACCCCCCCACACACCACCCCTTCCCCTGGGGGGGGGGGGGGGGGGCAATAATGTCACCATTTAAATAAAAAATAAATACAAAATTTTACATTTGACATTTAGCAGGCAGTGCTATCCAGAGTGACTGAGTGGAACAGATTGCATTTTTACACGCAATCAATTAAAACAGCTGGCTGTTTCACTGAAGTGCTCTGCCAAGGGTACAAAGCCAGCGGCCCCAGCTGGGATTCAAACCTGCAACCTTTCCTTTTCAAGCCCATTGTCCCTAACCATTATACCACACTGCTGCCCTATTCTATACTATAATGGGCTCATTAGAAACAAATGTGCCCTAGTTTACCCAAAGCATTTATAAACATTTGAAATGGTATAACGGGTTATTTTATAGTATATAGACTATTTTTATAATTGAAGCTGCTTTACATTATAGGGGCACTATTTAATATTGACCTTTGTGGAAGCAGGGTCTACTCTGAAGAGTTGTTTCACGCTGTGCTCAGCCTCAATCAGGGATTCAGTGCGCTACAGACAAATGCTAATCATGATACTGAACAAGGAGCACTCATCACCATTAACTGAAATAACAGTAAATACCTGAAAAAAAGACTCCATCTCACCATGTGATGTGAAAAACAAAAACAAAATGGCAGAAATCCTAGCAAAGTCCCTAAACATCTGTAGTTTTAGAATAAAAAGTCAGTGGAATATTGAATGTGTGTAATTCTAACTACTGTACGACTGACTTAAAATAATAATTATATATCCAATTCATGAGCCGCTGAGATCTTGACGAAACAAAAGTTTCAAAAAAGAAAAGACACTTCAGTGCTGCGTAGGCCAGCAGGCAGTTGCTCTGCAACACGCAGAGACCGCTTACTGCATCCTGCTCCCTGATTTTTTTCGTTGTGGTCTGATGTCAGCTAATCTAACGCAAAGGTCACGGGACGTCTTCTTCGCTTTAAAAGATTTACAAAACGACACCACGACACCCGCGGACCCCTCAGACAGAGTAAAGTCCACTTTAGAGCGTAATTGGGCTGAGAGATCCTTCGACACAACGCCGCCATCTTGTGAGTTTCAAGGCTGGCCATATTGTAAAGGCGGTAAATTTTCCCCCCTCAGCTTTGGTAGGCTGCACTCTGACGATCTCGATGAAATGGGACAATTGCTTGGTTGCGTGTTTTTATACAGAATTAACAAAAAAAGCAACTCCCCCCCCCCCCCCCCCCCCCCCCCTCCCAGTTATTGTGTTTCCCCAGATGTTTTATTCTTCATTTTCAGGTATTCCAATGAAAACAACAGTTTTGAAATGTTTTCTCAAACAAATTTGCACCCTTCAGACTCTACTTAGTATAATCATGTGTTGTTCTTACCAGTCATTGACTTACATCTGGCATCTTTTGTTCATTTTTTTTCTTCACACTTTTCATTCACAGTTTTTTTTAACAATTCTTTAACAGTTTCAAGACCAAGGACAAATGTTGATGAAAGTCTACACTGATGTGTAAGAATTTAAAATGTAACATTTGCTTAAAATTTTGTTCTCACCCAAGCGTACAGCCGTGCAGTTCACACTTTTGAGGAAGCAAGGCTCTAAAATCCTAACACAGATGATTGCTAATTAGCGTAAATTAGCATAAATCATTAGAAAGGAGCTGTCAGTCATTGTGGGGGTACTTATCATCCTTCCTGCTGTGAATCGGAAATCGTTTGCTAAGGCCTGTCTCGTGTTGTTTACCAGCATGCCCTTGGGGCCCTGTCACTGGTCGTATCCCCCTTATCTGTCAGTGAGCGTGTCGTACCTGTTTGCCGGTTTACCCGGGGAACCTTCCAGCCTCCTCTGTGCTCAGTCTGGCATTTGAATCCCTTTAACAGGGAAAGGCCTGGAGTCAGCCTGCCAGTCTAAGGTCAGGCTCCTGTTACTGTTACGTTATGTGTTATGTCAGCCTGACCTTTGCCAGTTCAGCTTGCTGGTGTGGCCGATTCTATACTGCACTTGCAGAAGATGGTTAGGGGGTTTCTGAGTAGGCTCCCTCACACAAACACACACACACACACACACACACACACATACATGCACACACAACCACACACACACATTCACATGCAACCACACACACACAGAGTCATGCACCTGCAAGCATGTGGGAGCACACATGCACATGCACATACACACACACACACACTCACACAACCACACACAGGAGTGCATACACTCACACATCCACACACAAATACAGCCAGACGCTTATTGTTTTCTTTTGCATGAGTATTGCACGAGTGTTGCGAACAGCCTGCACTTTTCTTCAGGGGAAGGTACTGTAGGGGGAATAGGATTAGAGTTCTGGTGAAAGGAGCTGTGGAGAACAATAGTTTACAGAAAGGAAGAGCCCATTTTGAAACTGCCATTTTCAATTTTACTGCTTTCTCTCATGCATGCCAGTCGTGATTTTCACTACCTTTCAGCTAAATCCAGCTTAATATGGATTTTTATTTCACAGCAAAGGACTTAAACTGAGCTGTTTCAGCGAATGCCAAAACTTATACATTGACCTCTGCTAAAAAATAAAAAAAATAAAAACTAAAATAACTGAGAACTCTGGAGTGGTCATGGAACCAATGGAAATCTTTCACCCTGTGATTGATGTTCCTCCAAGGCTATCTGTGAAAGAGCTGATCTCCTACTTCTCTATTCACTGGGGCTCAATTCTTTGGATTATCTGCAGTTTGTTGTAATTGAAAATTAGAGCACGCTTTTGTTCGCAGCAGTAGTGCTGTCATTCTCATCAAAGGCAGAAGGCCTGTGTCTTAAGACCGGAGCTAAACGTTCACATTTTCAGACACTTTCCCCTCAGACATCGGTAGTGCTCCAGCGCACCACCCACTTAACTGTGTTGTCTATTTTATTCTGTCTTTTAAAGCCGTCTAAATCTCAACTCAGACGCCAGCAAAGCTGCTGTTGGGGCCCGGTTATCTGCACAGAATTGTAATTCTTCGGATCTCGATTGTGCGATGGGGACCGTCTCAGACGCTGAGCACACCTCAGGGCTGCGTTGTTGTTGAAGCGGACCGTGCAGAAGCGGTTGTGGTTATGGTCGTTTCGTACGTCCACGCTGGGGAAGGGACCAGCTGCGCTCATTACCGCAACATGCCATAATCAATTTGGGAGCGCGGACGCGAGCACGTTCTCTCCTTCAAAATGTGTCACGGCTGCCGCCGCAATATTCTCTGTGAGGAAGCAGACTGTGGGTGCCTGATTGTCCAGCAGGGGGCGCCGGTAAAACAAATGAAACACGGTCCATGCCAGCTGACTGAGTCCCTCCTTCCCTAGGTGAGGCCATTTTTCGTAAAAGCAGAATCTGTAAGCTGTACAAAATAAGTATTGTACCTTACTGAACCTGTGTTTTGTAGTTGTCCGATAACCATGAAATGCACTTTTTGTACGTCGCTTTGGATAAAAGCGTCTGCCAAATGAATGTAGCCTAATGTAATGTAATGTAATCTGAAGCTGCTTGCTCCTAAAAAAAATACCGATAGGTTTTGTGAAAATTTTAGTATCAGCCCATGAGATCAGATTCATTTAAATGCACATTAAAATAATTTCAAGAGTCTCGAGGAAGAATACTCAAATTTGGCTCGTAGTACTGCTATACCTGATAGTTCATTGAGTGATTAAAGCCCCTGATTGGGCAGAGATTTAACTCGCTTGGTGTCCCAGATTTAAAGCAGACTCCTGATTGGAGGGGAGGAATGAAAACCAGCAGCACTATTGACCTTGAGGGTCTGGCTTGAGTATCCCGGGTCTAGAGGGTTTGTAGCATCACAAGGGTGAGCACACTGCTGATCATCATTTCGAAAAGCAAAATTTGTTCTCGAGCGTAAATGATGTGGGGAAAAACAAACTGAGCACGTCTCTCCGCCGTTAATAACATTGATACGAATCTCACTCCTCGGCGCAGTAATCCACAGTACATTCCGGTGACGGTGTTTACGGCACGGAGGACGCCGCGCCGCTTGCTCGGAGTGGCCGGCCGGACTCTGCCTGGCAGGAGGCGGCGGCGTGTTTAATCGCTCCGGATCCCCGCTCGTCACACCAGAGGAAATATACATTCAGCGAAGCGCCTTCGCAATGACATAAAACTAATGGCCTATAAATCTGACCGTGAGAAAAAAAAAAGTTATGATTAAAAAAGTTTTGAAAAGCACGGAGCTCGAATAAAAGAATGAAAAAAAAAATGAAAAAACTTCTCCCTGCGGATGACTCCAGGGCTACAGAGGACCTACGTGCTGTCCTCTCCTCTCCTCTCTTCTCCTCTCCTCTCCTCTCCTCTCTTCTCTTTCCTTCACTCCGTCTTATCAAGGACTCCTTAGCTTCCCTCAGACCCGTCCTCTGAATACTAATGCAGCTGCCCAACACGATAATGCCGTTTCATTAGAGGGAGAGACGCGAGCCGCTTCCACAGTGCCAGACATTATTACAAAAAAATATTTGCTTCCAATCTTTAATAATGGATTTTTTAAATAATAAAAATTGTTATCAGTTAATTAAGCCAAAATTGACAAGTGCTCGGCAGGCCTCGAGACGTATCATTGGCATCGATCCAAATGCTCCATGGCTTAGCTTAAATTAATTAATTATTATTATTATTATTATTATTATTATTATTATTATTATTATTATTATTATTATTATTATTTCTTATTCTTGTTCTTGTTGCTGTTGCTACTGTTGTCGTTGTTGCTGTTGTTGTTATCGGACAGGGGGGTTGGCATACACGATTGCAGACCAGGAAACCGCCGCAAGGACAACATCATCAAAAAATGCTATTCACACCCAGCGAATAAAGTGAAAAATACAAACCAATTAAAATGTCTTTTTAAAAAAATAAAAAAAGAAAGAAAAACTTTTAAAAACTGAAACTGTGGAACCCAGGATGATTGTGGCCCCAAATGACCGCATACCACCATCCCGCTCTCCTTAGGACCCTAGGCCTACACGACCTGCTTTTACTGGGCACTTTGACCTGCAACAGGTACAGTAATATCACGACAGTTATAGGAAGTCTACTAATTAACCTACAGTACCATCTAATGAATCGGGGATGTGTGGTCTTAAATTAACTCGGAGTGCAGAGGTCATGGGAGGTAATTAAGGGTTGTTCATTACACTTGAGAGATGCTGTAAAGTGGGGAATGGGGGGTGGGGGTGGAGGTGGGGGGTGGGGGGGAGGGGGGGGGGTCATTATTGTCTCTATCTGCGCGTAATTCTGAAAGCAGAATTTAATCCAGTCAATTCTGCATATTTAAAACTGCACGTGTACAGTTCAGGCACAAGCAGAAGGTGTTGCACATTATTTCACTTAAAGTCAAAGGAAGCGGAATGCGTTTAACTGGCACACAAACAGGTGCCATACTCCTCACATTATGAGTGGAGGTGTTTCCCCCCGGCTTGGCTTTCTTATTGTAGCACCTGTTTACACAGGAAGCTGAAACAGCACTGGGAGGGTAAAACAGGATGTGAAATATTGTCCTAACATAACTCCAAAAGCACTCTTTTTTCATTAATTTATTTAATTTGTGTTTTTTTTTTGTTTTTGTTTTTTTCATTCTTGTTTTTATATTTTTTAAGAAGTGGAAACATCGCCCCCTAGAGGTGAGTGCTGAAACAGAGTGTGTGTCACACAAGAGAGCTGTGCTAGAGGGATTTATTCATTTGTTCATTTTTTTTTTTTTTTTTTTTCATATTAACATTTTTTTTAAAAATAATGAGGGGAAAAATGATTGCAATATCTTTCAATGAAGCATTTTATTTTTTTCTCGTTTGTGGAGGATTTCTTGCGTGTGACATGCCTTGGAACAGTACTGTATGTACATTATTGTCACAGGATCCAAATTTAATGTAAAATGAATTTAAAAGATTAGGGTCAGAAACAAAGCAGTAACTTGCTCTTGGGTAAAGTCAGATTGCTAAAAAGTACATTAAAAAACAATAGCGTTCTGAAACAGTCTCATAGTATTAACCTCTAAAAGTGATGGAAAGGAAAAGTTTGGAAAATGCAAGCTGCTCCTGATCCAAAGCACCCCCAATCCCCCCCCCCCCCCCCCCCCCCCCCCTCATCATTTTTAAAGATGGTGGAGGGTAGTGGCTTGGCCATGTATGGCTGCCACTGGAACTGGCTCAGTTTTCTTTATTGATGAAGTGACTGTGGACAGCAGCAGCAGGATGAATTCTGAAGTGAACAGGAACATCAGCTCAGGTCCACCCAAATGCCTCAAAAATAATTGGACAGGACTTTTGCAGCAGGATAATGATCCCAAGCACTCTGCTAAAGCAACCAAGCAGCTTTTCAGGGCCAAATAGTGGAATGCTGGACTGTCCAAGTCAAACACCTGTCCTGAATCCATCTGAACATGCATTTCACTGATGGAAGATATGACTGAAGCCAAAAATCACCCAAAACAAACAGGAACTGAAAAAGGAAGACCTCTGCGATTGATGACAGAAGAATTCTCACCATAATGAAGAAAAACCTCCAAACACCTGTCCGACAGATCAGAAACACTCTTCAGGAGGCAGGCACGGATGTGTCAGTGACTACTGTCTGCAGAAGACTTCACTAACAGAACTACAGAGGCCAGGTTGATTGGCGATGTTATATTTCTGGCATGTATGGCTGCCACAGGTACTGGCTCACTTGTCTTCATTTTTATGTAACTGCTGATAGGAGCAGCAGAATAAATTCTGAAGGGTACAGAAGCATCTTTTCTGCTCCAGTTCAACAAAAGGCCTTCAAACTCTAAACTGCTAAAGCAACAAAGGAGTTTTTACGAGCCAAAAAAATTCTTGACTGGCCAAGTCACCCAATCAGAATCCAAATGAACAGGTGTTTCATATGCTGAAGAGAAATCTTAAGACAGATAGCCCTCCAAACAAGTAGGAGCTGAAGATGGCTGCAGTACAGGCCGTGCAGAGCATCAACAGAGAAGATACTCAGCACCTGGTGATGTCTATGGGTCACAAACGTCAAGCAGTCAATGCATACAAGGGATATACAACAAACTATTAAACATGACTTTCATTAACGCAACATTAATATGTCTCAAACTCTATGGTGCCCTGAATTGGAGGGAGGGGGGACTATGTATAAAAAGGTCTGTGATTTCTACATGGTGAAAAAGAGGTGTATAAAATACCCTTAAATAAAAGCAGAGGGTGTGCAATTTAACAACATGTGAATTGTCTGATTACAAATCTAAAATTGTAGAGTACACAGCCAAATCGAGAAAAAATATGCATTTGTCCCAGACATTATGGAGCTCACTGTAGGTAATTATCAGGTGGGTCTAGAGCTATAATAACAGTCAATGTGCACCCCATCATTTCACTTTTAAAAATAATTGGCTGTGGAAATTGTAGGTTGTCAAACTATAAAAAGAAAATTATAAAGAATGTAGAACTAGGCTTGTCACTGCAGCCTTATTGCATGATGCTAATAGAAACCTTATTGACAGTGACTGTTATCATCTGCACAAAAGACAGATGTTCTGATTTTAATTTGTGTCAGTTTAATTCATGTTGGTTGATGCGTTCATATTTTAAAACGCCTTCAATGTTGCTAAGTGGGAGTAGCATGTTCAGTCTACATAAAATGCCATAATTTCATGTTTTTTCTTTAACTTTTCTGTGTTCAGTAACTTCCAAGGTAATTTATAATAGAGCATTTTAAAATCTAAGAAATCATCTATTTATCACTTACATTTTTTTCTCACTTTGTGTGAATACACAGTGGCACATGCACACACACACACACACACACACACACACACACACTCACACACATGCACATACACACACACACACACACACAC
>CM045894.1:41070570-41075570 GCA_025169545.1 Anguilla japonica
TTGTTTTTCATTAAGGAAGCCCCATGAGAAATTCCTATCTAAGCGGAGAGCCGAGTTTCAAGTTGTACATTTATTATAAAGCGTTTTCTTGATCACGGAGACTTTCTGCGAGAGTTCAGTAACACTTATTTTAACTGACTCCTGTCGGAGATGTAAATAAAGATGTAAAGGCTTAGCTGACATGTTGCCCCAAAATAGGCTACCACAGAATTGATACGATATTAAAATCCAATAACTGTGAATCCGCTCGCGCACGCGTACGCGTAAACTTAATTAGCTGTAACTATAAGCCACCCATAGTTAATCTTTTAACATCAAATGAAGTTCGATGCGCTGGTCTTATGGCTTCGTCTAGCCAGCAGGAGTCACACCATCACAGGCGGTTCAGCGGGCGGTGACAGTGGGAGAGAGAAGCGAAACAGCCGGGGCGGAAGCGCCGCGAAAGCGAGAAGGAAAAGTTTTAAAGGGCTGGTTACGATGGTAACCTTTTGTCTCTACCCGAGCTGCAAACTTCTGCTTTGGCACAAGGGCAAAGACGAGCCGAGAGAGGAGTTTTAAAGACGGTTCTCGTGGCCAAACAGAGGTCAAGTGGATTGGCTTGTTTGGAGCACTCGCTGGTTGTCTATTGTAGTAAAGTTTCCCATCAACAATGGGGCTGCCGACCCTGGAGTTCAGTGACTCGTTCCTGGACAGCCCTGATTTTAGGGAGCGCGTGCAGTGTCACGAAACTGAGCTGGATCGGACAAACAAATTCATCAAAGAGCTCATTAAAGATGGAAACATGCTTATCGCGGCGCTGAAAAGTAAGTATTATTTTAAGATACAGCGATTGCCTTTTCGACGTAAATAAGAGAAAGAAATGAATGGGCAGTCTGTCTGAATTTATACGTGCTTACTAAACTGACGCCTCTTTTCAGCCGTTGCTTAAAACTTTGCGGGACTAGTTTGCATAGTTTTAGTTATGCGATCAGTCATAAATGGAAAAAAAGATCATATAACTCTCGCTATTAAGCTGAGGAGGATTCCACAATTAAAATGTTCGTATTTATTCCGAACCTATATTATGATCCCTACATTTTCGTTGATGCAACGGGCACCAGTAGACACATTGCCATGTCTGTACGAATTATTATTATTATTATTATTATTATTATTATTATTATTATTATTATTATTATTATTATTATTATTATTATTATAGTAATGGCCGTACAGTAGAGCATTCAGTTCAGTCCCAGGACACATTTGACCTTTCCCCAGGTCAGAGAATCACTGTTGAAACAAGTTAAACTGCATTACATGTGAATCTTGGGAATAATGAAGAAAAAAGACTCATTTGTATTTGGGTGGGGACAGAGGTTCAGTGAATTGTGTGTGCCTGCGTGTGTGTGTGTGTGTGTGTGTATGTGTTTGAGAGTGAGTGAATGAGAAAGAGAGAGAGACAGAGAGAGAGAGAGAGAGAGAGTGAGTGTGTGTGTGAGAGTGAGAGAATGTGTGTATGTGACAGAGAGAGAGAGAATGTGTGTGTGTGTGTGTGTGTGTGTCTGTGTGTGTATGGGAGAGAGAGAGAGAGAGTGTGTGTTTGTGTGTGAGAGAGAGTGAGAGAGAGTGTGTATAGGGGAGGGGGGGTCAGGTGGGGTGGGGTGGGGTGGGGTGGGGTTAGGGTTTCCATTGTCCCGCCTGTAAAGATTACAGTGCACTATCAGGAAGGCAGTGGTAATATTTGGGCCCTCATGCTGTTGGAATCTACACACCAGATTTATTTATTTATTTATTTATTTCTGGACGAAAGCATTGCGAAAAGGTCAAGCTATGTTTCTGTGGCTAATCTAGGCCCTGGTTTTCTTTCCTCTAGAGAGGAGTCGTGCACTTCCTGTTATGGTACAGGCAGTTAAGGCTTTTAAAGAGGGCTAATTTTATGCCCGCCCTGTGCTGTTTGCCGGGAGCACACCCGTGTTTGTTTACCAGAGCCCACTGCATCATGGGAAGCTAATTGGATGACCTCAGATAGCTATCAGCCATTTCCTGAGAAAACTCAGTGTGTTTTCCATAGTTATAGCCGTATCCCGTGTTTCTCCGATAAAGCACAGCGCAGTTTAATGGTCTGAACGATACAGGATAATAAGGTTTTTTATAAGCGGGAAAAGGTGCCTGTGTAGAGTGTGTTGGGAGCCTCTTTAATTTGTACAATCTTCTGTAGGGAGTAAAGTGCAGTCGTGTCATCCCTCAGATTTTTCTCCTCACTGCGTGGAGAGAGATGTTTGGTAAATGGGACAATCTAACACTTTGCTGGTGCAGTTTTTTTTGTCTCCCTCTCGTGTCTAGAGCACCATAGCGAGTGGCATCAAACCACACCTGTTGCCAACAAAAAGCTGACTCGTTACCATGGAAATTAGTGTGAATGTGATGAAGATTAAGCCAGTACTTTGCTGCAGGAAACATTCCATAAACAGTTCTGGGTAATCAGGCCCTACTCTTGCTCTGATATCAATTTGGCTTTAATGTGTCAATCCTAATGTGGTCCCTCGCTAGATATTGTTTCACGGAAACGGGCAATTCCCTAGCAGCCATGATCCTGTTTTTGATGTGAGAATAAAACGACGTAGACATTTTGCAGAAATGTGCAGTGCAGGAATGATTCACGGTGGTTTCTTGTCCTGCTTCCTGTTGGCGCGGTTAGCTGCGGCGCTGCCTTCCTAATTAACAACGGCGGACGATCTCCCGTCCAGCGTAGTGCGGAGACGCCGTCCTTGATCGAGTCCCTCGGTGAACGCGAAGGACGGACAGCAGCAGCGATTGGGCTGAAAATGACCCGGCAGTAAAAAATGATAAACTCAGCACGTGTGCCCTGCAGTAATACTATATAATTCATATCCGAATGGCCGGTAAAGTCGTTTGGCATGGGAATTTGCAGTACTGTACATTTGGCTTGCAGCAGCTCCCACTGGCCTTCGTAGAGTACAGTACATCTCTCTGCACACCGCTGACCGGCCTGCCCATACGACTGCTCAATCATTTGTCTGCTTTGTATTGGAGTTGTTATTAGTGCACCACTGGCACGTGGATGCTAAGGAATCCACAGGGGGTTACGGTATGAGTGTTGCATCTAACTTTCAGATATATTCCAGATGCTGAATGAACCTACATGAGCTCACTGAACAATCAAACAAAAAAAAGGTAGGAATTCCCTGTGCAGATTTGCTTCTGTTAAATATTTAATGCATGTTTTAGTCATCAAAGTAGAATGTTCAGCGTTTTGTTTTCAAAATTTTCCAAACCTATTCTTGAACACGCATTTTATTGTTTGTATTTTTTGCATTTCAAATTTAAATGTCCATTTTGGGCATTTAGCAGATGCACTCATCCAGAGTGATACGGCTCACATTCATTTTTTTAGCTACAGTCTGTTTATACAGCAGTATGTTTACTGGAGCAACTCAGTTAATTTCCTTGCTCGAGGGTACAATGGCAGTACCTCATCCGAGAATCAAACCTGCAACCTTAGTTTCAAGCTCAGTTCCCTATGTCTCACAGTCTCTTCAGAAATACTATGAAACATGCCTCCAAGCAATTGTTCTGTTTGTTGACGCAAGTAGTGAAACTAACACTATTTTTGGAGTGGGTGTTCATAACGCCTTTATGGGGCTAAATAATGGCAAAGCCCTTGTTGAAGCATATGTATGGATTGTGAACAGTTATTCCAACTGATATATTGTTATGACATGCATTATAGCACTGCTGAAATGATATCAAATGCTATACCATGCTATTTATTTTTGTTGGTTATAGCATACATGAATGATTGTGATGATGGTTATGATGCAATATGTAGCAGATATTAGGACATTATGAATGCTCCATTGTCACTGTGAATGGACACATGTGGGCCTAATTTTATTCCCCAAATAAATGTCAGGGGTCCAGTGCCTTGTTCTCTGTTCCATCGGTAAGGAAGGCCCACAATTTATACATCCACATTAACCTTGACTCTAATAATACTCTCCTTAGCCGCACACATTAGACACAAAAGAGAGGTCTTTCTCTTCGTGAGAGTCAGTTAGCTAATATAAGCCCTGCAATAGAACTGTCAGCATCCCTGTTATGACTGTTGTTTGTCATGTTTTTTTTTTTTTTTTTTTCCGTCTTTTGACAACAGTCACATTAGCGGGAGCTGCAAATAAGATGTTTGCCTCCACCATTCGAAGCCTTGAATAGATATTCACATTACTGTCAGCTATAACAATGCATTTGTGCCTGTGTTTAGACAGGGCCGTGTAATTTACAGGAACATGGGCATTATTGTGCTTGTCAAGGACTAAGGAGGTGGGCTTGCACGTAATTTGTGTCTCTTGTCTGTCAGCTTTTGCGTGGGCCTCCTGTTGAGCAGGTTCATTTTTATTAATATCCTCATACCTCCTGATACAGGTGCAATCTTCCCTTTTATGATCATTTAACCCTGTTCTCAGCTCTCTTCTCGCAAGGGCAGGGATTGGTGGGTGGCGAATGGGGGGTCGATTCAGTTTCAAATCCCTTAATTCAGAAAATTCAGTTGAGATTTTATTCTATTCTAAATTTCAATTAATAACTGGCCTTAATGTTCCATGTGGGGGTTTTTTTCCAGTGAATGAATTGAACTTTGCTGATTAGAAAAGGAATTGCCCCATACAATTGCCGCAGTTGGATTAAAACTAGGGTGAAGATAATGGCTGTGGCGGGGTTTGACCAGCTCTGGGGATCGCTGAGAGGATAGATTTGAGTATCTTCCTAAGACCCGCCAATTAATGTCTGTCCTCTATAGGAACCGAGTCCCTGGTCTTCATCTTAAGAATCATATATTGTGCAATGCTGAAAAAAGGGACATTCAGTAAAACAATGAAAAAAAAAACATTTTTGAAAATATTTTCACTGCAACATGTTTTTTTTTCATCCAAGACACTTGTATTATGTCAAAAGATTCTCATACTTTTTTTTCTGTGGTGTCTCATTGGTTTTCAGTGATG
>CM045894.1:41080570-41095570 GCA_025169545.1 Anguilla japonica
TTGCGCTGAAAAGTGCTCTTCTGCCGTGCCTGTTTCAGTGCCTCCTTAACTGGGGTACTGGAGTGCTTTTCATCACTTGATTTCCATAGCCGTTACACAGAATCTGTCTATTCAAAACGCACTGTTGGAACTTTACATTTTCAGAAAACAATACATACAGACACACACACACACACACACAGTAAAATGCCCAGTGACCTCTAACGCATACATATGGGTCCAACAGGGACCACATGTACTCTGTAAGAGTTTATTTAACACTGAACATTTTACTGCGTTTTTGAGAACTAAGTCAAGGGAATGTGTTGGCATGTCGATCAAAGCATGTTCAGAGCAAGAGGTGACCACAAAGCTAAAATAAAATGTTGGCTACATCCAAGAAGATTTTTTTTTAAAGTTTTATTTTATTTTTTTTGTTGTTGTTGTTGTACATAACAGACCTTTTCAGTACTGTAGCCATTAATCCTTGATGTGAAAACTCTACATTTCAGTCACAGAAAGTTGTTGTTTAAGATTTAGAGCGTGCACCGTATCCACAGCTGGTCTCGGCTTCACACAGCTCTGCCGGGATGCGCTATTGATCCTGACGCTGTTTCTAATCTCTGTTAAAACGCTGGCATGTAAAGCAGATCGTCGATGAGAAGCTGCTTTTGGGGAATTTTACAGACGGGAGAATCGCCTGTAAACTCAGATATTTTTTCAGCCGTCCTGAACTTCAAAAAAAACCAGCTACAGTCGACGGAAAGTTGTGTGTGTGTGCGTGTGCCAGGAAAAGGGCCAGATTTTGTAAATCACCCTCTTAAAAAAGTTATTTAAAAAAAAGAGCACAGAGACTGAGCTGCCCCCCCCCCCCCTTTCTTGGATTTAGTGATGCGTATCTCTTCCTCTTGGCTTCGTCACTCCACCAGTAAACGGACATAAATGCCGAGCGTCTCGCTAATGGTCATTTGAAAGAGACATTCGATGACCTTTAATGAAGAAAAAATAAGCGCACAAAGTGCTCTTTTAAAGGCATCTCGCTGAAACGTGGGCTTAAAAATCGATGGCGACGGCCACTCCCTCTCATCCGTTTGTGGAGTCTGTCGGTTGGTGTTGTCTTCGGATTGTTATTGCGATTTCTCCCGCTCGTCGAATCCGCTGCCTCGTCCTTACAGTGCATTAACGGCGCTGTCACTCAACAGAAGCTGTTATCCAAACCTAACAGACTGATTAAAGATCGTACACACTGCCACATAATAGCAATAACGATTCCTAGCTGAGGTAGAAGTCAGAAGTTTTGGTTTTCTCCATAAGTGAGCAAAAATTTTTAGGAATTTGTTATTGCAGTTTTCTTGCTAATGCAATGATGGATGCATGAACTGAAAACTACTTTTGGCATTAACTTTGAAGTCCTGTTGAAAATATTGCAGAAGATTTCATTTTGTTATTATTATTATTCCTTAAATTTTGGAACAAAATTAAATCTTCAATAAAAAATAAAGAAAATATTGCTGAAGGACATGGAGAATCTTCCCGATGACAGTAGCCAGTGCTTTCAAAAAGGCCCTTGTGGCATTTTTTTAAAAAAAGGAACTGGGCATTCACAATACCTTTTTATCAAGAAACGATATTTTTGTTAAGGCTTTTTGGCCTTCGGTAGAATTTTCTGTAGAATTCTGTCACATGCTTTGTAGAATTTTATTAGTCACATTAATTATGCCGTGGTGTGTTAAAATGGCGTGGGGTGCCTTTTGCAGTTACTACATTTACCCCAGCCAAAGGTGAGGTAGAGGGACCCAGAAACTCTGGCTGAGCCGTCACACAGTGATGAATGGAGGTGTGCGGGGGCATTTTTTTTTAGCTGGTGAGGAATTTAAAGGGATAACGCTGGTCCAAGGGCATTTATAAAACATTCTGAAACTACGAGGGGCAAATAGGTTCAGCACAGACTCCTGGACCACGGGGCCAGGTGCGTACTGCAGGTGTTCTACAGGGTGCGCTGCATCCAAGATTAAAAAATTGTATTTCCATAAACAAGCAGCCCCTTTTTTTTTCCTCAAAGGGGGATGAATCTCAGTCCCAGAAGAGTTTGGGTGGGGGGGGGGGGGGGGGAGTGACTTTAGATTTTGGCTGTGTTATTAGCTGTGAGAAGACAGCGCCTGTTTGAAGCGCGGTGGGGGGGGGGGGGGGTGACTTTAGATTTTGGCTGTGTTATTAGCTGTGAGAAGGCAGCGCCTGTTTGAGTTTGGGCGAGCGCGGTGGGGGGGGGGGGGGGGGGGGGGGGCGATGGAGGGGGGTGACTTTAGATTTCGGCTGTGCTATTAGCTGTGAGGAGACAGCGTCTGTTTGAGGAGGAGCAGCAGTCTGTGGCTGTGAGCAGATCAAGCTCCTCCGTCAGGTCTGTGTTCAGGCAGCTCCCGCTGTGAACCGCAGGAGACCGTGTGTAGGCCAAAAGCTCAAGCTCACTCCTGATAGGCTGTCACTTATGATGATGTCAGACTATCAGGAAGTAGGGTTTCACACAGGGAAAGGACCAGATTGTTTAGCATAGGCATTGGGTGGCCAGTTCAGTTCCCATATTTCTATTATTGATGACATACTGGCTGTCAGAAATGTAATCTTTAAGTCTTATGTACAGCAACTGTCTGTGATTTTGATTTCAGATTTGTTTATGAACTTTTGTATCGACTGCTATTTCAGTTCACATACCATATCATGCCTGTTGGTTTTGAAGTATAATTCATTTGATATAAAATATATATTTATCTGTCTCTATGTATTACTCACACGTGGAAAAACCCTGGCATTTATTCAAGAAAAAATGACCACATTTATCTTAAAATGTACCTTACCCCCTCACTCTGTTATTCTGGCATTCCATTATTGTCCATGCTATTAATGAGCTCCATTTCAAGTAGGGCCTAAAAATTCATAAATGAAATAACATAACTTGATGCATGTTCCATTGTGCTAGTTAAATGCCTTGGCGTTCTTGGATCTTTTACTTGAAGGACAAAGTAAATTATGTCGCTTTTCCTAGTTCCAACACCTTTCCCCTTTCCTGAATTAAATGTGTTCATACATAGTAAAAGGACTTCTGTTCTTATCCAAACTAATGACATAAGCCCCAATTCATCTCCAGGCATTTTCAATGTGTATGCAAATATCAGTCAAAGTAAGTTTTTCAGAATTTCATTTTACATTTTTTATTTTTCAAGGTGCTATGAGCATTACAAAGTCTAGAAATATGATGGTGATCTCTATGGCAAAAGGATAAGACTAGAAAAATTAAAGTATCCATTTTTGAGATCGATCCTCATACATTTATTTCCAGGGAGTAGGACTCATTTTTATCAACCCCAACATCAACATCATGTTATTTTCCTCCTGTTTAGCCACTAGTGCTTTGCTTTGAAAATAACAGAGGGAAATTAAAATTTCTCATGTTTGTATTTGTCCTAAATTACATGTTTTCCATTTTTGAAACTACCTCTCTCTTTGGCTTTGAAAGGATTAGGGAAATTTGAATTTGAATGGTCCGTATCCAGCAGTGCTAGACTGGTGATTATTAGGACACCTAAATCGATGCCTTTGAATTATTTACCGGCAGAAACAGAGGTGTGTTACTGCTTTTAAGCCTTGCTTAATTTGTTTGGATTATATTACTGTGCACTACTCAAAAAAGAAAAAAAAAAAACAGCACAGCAAGGCGGAACGCCATTTTATTTACATCACTGGCTGCGTATGTCAACACATACTGAGCGGTGAGACACTTTCATTGACAGCTTTCGTTATACGTTTCAGCTGTCGCCAGTGCTTCATGAATATCTGAATCCCAGTTTTGCATGTCTCAGGGAACTCTTTTCTCAATGGATTATGGACTGCTTTTTGTGTTGGCTTGTTTTTTTTTTTGTTTTTGTTTTTTCTACAAGAAAACCACAAGACAGGTGTGAACTGCTGTCCCATCCATTTTGCTGAGTGATTTAGTATTTTCTTTAAATCAAGTGTCCACTGCCATAGTCCACTGTCTCTGGCCATTTTCCAGGCAGATATGGGCAGTATTTCAGACATATGATTTTAAAAATATGTATTTGCTTGTATGTTATGTCATACATGCCAATTTACTTTTCTTGTATGCTTTATATACAGCCCTTTACTGTTCCACCATTGATTGCTGTTAATAGATACATTTATGTGGGAGACATTTTATATTTATTTACAAAATACATTACATTTTTAAATTTCTATTTTATCTAAACTGACCATGGAATGTCTTCATTTTTTTTTTTTTAAATGGAGGCCTTGTTTCTTGGGAATCCTCTTTCCCAAACATGGGTGGAGCTAATGTGATATCAGTGACCGATTTAAACCAATCATCACCGTGTCGTTAGGAAGGGCAGTGTAATTTACAAGCTCAAACAGAAATGCAGGCAGATGCAGTTTGACTCATTCTTTTTTCTTTTTTTTTTTTTTTAAATGATACTGTCCAATTATAAATTAAATCATTTTCAAATAATGGCACTCAAATAATTCCAGCTAAATTAAAAACCTTCACTCCTGAGAGTTAGCAACAATGCTAACTGCCCTACTGCGGCCATTGTATCTCGTTGTGTGCGAAGAATGGGCAAAGCTTGGCCTGAACTTGTTTTGGTTTAGTGTGGACTGTAGAGAAAGAGAGAAAGCCCTGCTTCACTGCCTCTCCTTTCTATCTTTGCCCTTTATAACCCCCCCCCCCCCCCCCCCCCCCCCAGAGGGAAAGGCCGTCGGTGTGATGCGTTCTGGCGTGTCTTGTAGTGTGAGGAATGTTAATTAACAACCACGATTTACCCTCCCCGGCTAGCTGGATATTTTGAGGCGTTTTTATACTGTGGTATTGTATTCACCCCAAAACATTCATTGTTAGGGCCATCAAACCCCTATGACCGGCTCTAGAGAGAAACTATGACATTTCTATGTCAGGAGAACTTAAATGTTTTTTTTTTTTTTTTGAGGGAATAGGAATGTTGTTTTTGTGGGTTGATTTTCTGGTGAAGATATAAAATCTGTGTTTTTCTAATAACCTGCAGCAAGCAACAGCGCACTGTGACTGTGCATCTGGCTCAGGGATGCAGCTCACATAGAGTTTCTTGGCTGTGTTTCAGGTTAAAGTTAAAGTGTCCATCCACATAAGTAAATTAACTTTAGCTGAAGTGCATTCCACATGATTATTATTAGCAGTAGTGAAAGTAGTAGAGCAGCAGAAGTTGATTCCTACTTGTGAAATGCCGTTTTTTTGTAACATGTTTAAAACTTTTTGAAGTGCTGAAATAATTAGAAATGGCCATTCTTGTTGGTAATATGGATGTTTTATTACTAAAGTAGATGGACATTTATACATTGAAGGAATGTTAGAATAGATAACTAATTATATTAAGCACTAGATAACTACTGGCAATAATTAACCAACCTCAGTATTTATATTTAGTCTCATAAGTGGTTGCACAATTCCAAATATAGCATTCTCTTTTACTTAGATTTCCGTCTTTTAATCGTGTACACAAAATGGTCCTGGTGTGCAGTGTGTGTGTGTGTGTGAGTGTGTGTGTGTGTGTGTGTGAGTGTGTGTGTATGTGCAAGCTTGCATGAATGACTCGTCAAAATCTGTGTTAGCTTCCTAGGAAACTGTGAATTAGCCTGCATATTTATATTCTCTACAATATGAACATTTGTTGTTGTTTTCTTTAGCTGGTTAGTTAGTTTATTTAGCTATTGTAAGTGACTGCCTATTCCATAGCTAATGATTTAAAATTCCCTTGACTGTGCCGACAATTTCTAAAGAAGTGGCTTGAGTCTCTGGAGCGACATTACTGGCATTCCCCTGTGAAAAGCACTGCATGTGTGAATATGCGCTCATGGCCACATAAAGGGAATCGAGGCCTCCTTATTACAGGCTCCAAATTCAGGAAATAAAATGTAAATTACTCATTCTCAGCTCTTTCTAAATTAATTCCTAAATCACCTCCCTGCGTTTTAAATATCTCGATTCCGTAATCTTCTAAATAAGCGCAAGGCATTTTGATTCAGCTAAGCGCTCAAGTACCATGGCAACAAGACTCCTTGGAAACCCTTTTAGCCCACACACAGAAGCGCAGAATTGAATGTGAGGCTCGTGTGTACAGTAATTTCCCCTGTTTCTCAGGGGGTATGCCTGACCAACCTGGAACCTACGTGTGTTGACTTAACCTCAGCGAGGTTAATCTGATGACTCTGGGCCTGCTTCTGCGGTGGTCGTCTGGTCGTTTCATGGGATCTCTGTTTCTCTCTTTGCACCTTGTGTATTTTTTAAAAATGCAATCCTGGTGTCGGCAAGACCTGCTTCCGCATGCCGGTCGCCTACCACAGGCTCTCCGGGAAGAGGGGCGATGGTGGGTTTTTAATAACTTACCGCGGGGGGGGGTGATTTTGTGCTAGACAAGCTCGTGTGTTCGCTCAGTGACACCATTAAACAATGTGATAAGCGCCTAGCACTAGAGAACGCATTCATAACTGCACAAAGCCAGTCGTGCGCTTGACTGAAAGTGGTTTGTTCAAACAGAGTGTGTGTGCTTTGCTCTCTCTCGCTGTGACTTTAACAATGCCATTCATCCGTCATTTGGTGTTAAGTCCTTCTTGTTTTGATTTCTTGTAGTTTTTTGAGATAGCAACGCGTCACTATGTTAATAAACACCGTTTTGCATTTCAGCGTGTAGCAGACACTCTTCTTCAGTCAAACTTCACACAGGCTGATCTTTTACACACAGTGCATTTACGCGGCTGGATTTTTTCACACAGTGCGTTTATGCTGCTGAATTTTTACACACAGTGCGTTTTTGAGGCTTAAGTGCCTTTCTCTGGAGTACGATTTACATTAGATTTATTTATTTGCACTCATCATATAAAAATTACAAAATAGCTATTGTAAAAAGTGAGATGCTAAAATGAGAAACAGTCTGTAGAGTATTGAGTGCAAGGATTACCCATTAAGCCAGCAATGGCTGGGGTCCGAGACTGGACTATTAAAATAACTAAATATACAACAAATATACAAATCTTGATCTCCACATTTAAAAATGTCTACAGTACAAAGACACGCACACATACGCGCACACACACACACACACACAGAGCATCAACAACAACAGTCAACAGGATGACTGGGCAAGGAGAAAGCGCTTTAAACGATATTTAAATACATTACGATGGCAGTGCCACGGCTGGGAACTGAACACACAAGTTGAGTCACAATCCCAGTTCCCTAACCATTACACAACACCACCACCAAATGCAAAATTCAGAAGCAAAGTTTTTAAAAAAGCCACAAAGACCCTCTTAAGTTCAGGGGGAAAAAAAATCGACCCTCAGGAATGTCTTGTGACTTCATACAGTGACAACTCATCGGCTCCGTGGCCAATCAGATTGGAGCATGTGCAGTCACAGCCAATGAAAACGCACAGTTCAGATCTCTAACCATCCTTAAGGCCCACAGAGCAACAGATTGCATCCTGGTCTCTGGGGTACTAGTGCTTTCCCCAGTAGGACCACTCGTCTCTCCCACTTCTCTGAGTGCTCTGTGTCATTCCCATGCAGTTTATGCTGAAAATAATAATCAGTTCTATTCAAGTCCCTATCGATGAGCGGCAATCAAATATGGCTACAAAGGCCTCGGAACGATGCTTTTCAGAAAGACTCGTCTGAAAATGAAATGCCATTTTACAGAAAGAATCGCGCAAAAGGAAGATCTCCCTAAACCCTATTTGGCACAATGCATTCTTACATTTAAGGCGTTTGGCAGATACTCCTATCTACAGCAATTTGCACAAATTACTTTTTTTTTTTGCATACAATCGTTTGATGCAGCTGGATATTTACAGAAGCAGTTCATATTAAGTACCTGGCACAAGAGTGCACACCAGCAGTGCCTAACCTGAGAATGAAATTTACAGACTACACACCAGCAGTACCTAATCTGATAATCAGATTTACAGACTACACACCAGCAGTACCTAATCTGATAATCAGATTTACAGACTACACACCAGCAGTACCTAACCTGATAATCAGATTTACAGACTACACACCAGCAGTACCTAACCTGAGAACCAAGTTTACAGAGTACAGACCAGTGGTACCTAACCCAAGAACCAAACTTACTGCATCACAAAAGCAGCTTCCTGACCCCCATGCTGGACTCCCATCCTAGTGTGGTGTAAATATGCACACAGAGCAGAGCACTCATACCGGCAGACCTCCTGAAAACGGAACGCGGCCCAGAGAGCCGGTAACGGGAAAAAGAAGAAGGTCCCGTCACCTCGTCTTCGCTTTGACCGGAGGCGGGAAGGCCGTCGTTAACGCTCATTAACCCTCTCCCCCCCCTCCCTCCCATCCCTCTCCCCTCCCTCCCTCCCCCCCCTCCCTCCCCTCCCTCCCCTCCGACTCCCCTCCCTCCCCCTCCTCCCCTCCTCCCTCCCTCCCCCTCCTCCCCCTCCCCCCTCCCTCCCTCCCCTCTCTCCGCAGGTCTGTCGGTGGCCGTGCTGAAGTTCTCCCAGTCGCTGCAGGAGTTCCAGTTCGAGTGCATCGGAGACGCCGAGACCGACGACGAGATCAGCATCGGTGAGCGCCCCGCAGGGTCCATTCCGGAACCTTCCTCGGGAAGCTCCCGCCCCCGCCCCCCCCCCATTCACCCCATTCCCAACCCCAGCCCGCCCCCCAGGTCATAGTCTAAATTACAACCTTTTCCTTGGTATTTGGGTAAGAGGTCCCAGGGGGCGTTGTGGGCCCCGTTGTCCGGTGTAGAGCGCGGTGGCCTGTGACACCAGGGTAAATATGGATTACGCCGGTGCTCTCGGACGAAGGCTGTCCCGAGTGATTGCCTGCGCGGGTTCGAGGACCGCCGGGTCGATGGCCAGACACAGGCAGCCAGCGCCACTTCCTCAACAAAACCCACTCCTGTTTTCAAGGCCTTGATCCCCACATCATTCACAGGGAGTTTAGTCATTGTTTAATCAGGGGGCTTTTCGTCATTGTTTAATCAAGGCTGTTTAACATTATGAGGTCCATTTTACTTTACTTTAATGATGTTTTTCTTAAAGTAAAGTAAAAAAAAACAGCATTTTCCTCATTGGGATAAAAACATCAAGCTGTACAGATGCAGTTTAAGGTCAAAGGTCAAAGCAGTGTGCTGGCCATTTTCTGTTTGGGGTGGGGGTGGGAGTGGATGTGGGGCGGGGGGGGGGGGGGGTTACAGCATGTGTGAAGTCATTTAGCCCTATTAAGGTGTAAGATCACAAATATGTATTTAGAATTTTCTTAACTGAACATTCTAACGCTGATGTCACAATCACTGCTGGTAAATTGAAAGTTCTAGAACACTGACTTGGAATTTGAAGAAAAAAAAAACCTCCTCTTCTCTTAAATTAGCGATAAGTTTCTCTGGCCTTTCCCCATCTCCTGTTTATCAGTTGTCTTCTTCTCCTTTTCTCTTTGTGTGCAGCCTGGCCACAGAAATGTTCAGAGCCACAGGAAATGAGTGTGATAATGCCAGCTGTTGCTTGCACGTTGTTGCTGTCTACACTTTTCTTATTCTGATCATCCCCGGTCGGAAGCTAAAATGGTTGGCTTTCATTCCTCAAACTGCAGGCATCGACACGTTATAAAGAAGTCTTATTGTCTCCATGTGCTTGGGGGGGGGAAAAGCCGTTTTCTCTCAGTGTGACTGAGCGTGCTCTAATTTGAGTTGGCTTTTTGTCATCATTTCTAACATCCGTAATCGAGGGTTTTGAGTATCTTGGCGATAACGGTAGAGCGCCTTGCTTCCTCTCTGCTTCTGTGATTGGACGGAGATGGAGGCTACGCAGTTTCGATCTGAGCAAAGGTCTCTGTGATTACACCGCAACCTGCGCTTTGACCCGACGCACAGCTTTCCCTCCTTTCCTCCCGGGGCGGGGGGGGGGGGGGGGGGGGGATGGGGGGCGAAGGGGGGGGGGGGGGGGACCCTCTGAAAAGAGGCTGCTCCGTCTAAAAAAGTTTGCCAGGTGAACGGCCTAGCCTCTGTGATCTCTCGTACGACCGACTCGAAAAAGGGCAGCGCTACTTTTCTTCTGGCGCAGAAAAATGTAATTGCGTTCTGAAATCAATCGGGGTCATCGCCGAACCCCCCCCCCCCTGTGCGCATTCTGACCGGCTCCGCCGGGCCCTGGCGGGACTCCGCGCGCGGCGCCTTGATGTGGCGGCGAGGCAATCTGCTTTGATGCCCCCGACTTATCCGCCGAACGCATCGCCATCTCCGCCCGCTCCCGGAGAGGTCACCTGACCCTGTATCGATCTCAGCACTGCTTCCTTCAGTGACATTCACAAACCCGTGGCAGCTATCCAGAAATCAATGCGAAAGCCAGATTGATACAGCAATAGAAAATATTAATTGCCCCCCCCCCCCCACTCCACCCCCCACCCACCCACCCAATCCACCCACCAAAAGAAGAAAAGGATGATGAAAAAGTTCGAGAGTCTTTGTTAAGGTCACTCTTGCGTGGATCCATTTCACTTTCAGTGGTGCAGAAGTCCGAAATGCCAGGGTACTTTTTTCTGAAATCTCCGAATGAGGAATAGGTCAGCGAGATATCTGCTTTGGTGCCATATTTTTCAGCGTCTCGCCTCATAAATGTGACCAGTGCTGCAGTCATTACTGCTGAAATACGAGGGATCCTGGGGAAATGGCCTAAGGATGGATTTCACATGAAACGAGTCAGAAATAAATATATGGGGATTATTTACTTTTTTTTAAACATAGCCTCCAGCTAACATAAATTTTTAAAAAAGACAATTTCGCACTTTTAATATTGGTGATTTAAATAATGTTTATGACACAAGCTACAAATTCTGGAAAGGAATAATCACATATGTGTGTATATGTATATATATATATATATATATATATATATATATATGCACATTGCACACAGTCATGTTGCAAACAAACACTGGAGCAGTATTTCAAATTGAGGGGCAGTTTAGCAGTTAGTTTCAGCGTGTAGCAGAACTTTGCAGAGAATGCTAATGGCTACAGCCAGTATGCCCTGGTAAGATGGCCGCCAGTGCAATTCCTGTCTTTTTGCAGGATTGCCATAGTTATTGGTGTAAAACCATTTTTCATAGATGGCCATAGGCAACGAGTGTGGATGTAGTAGTGAGTCTGAACAGAGTGATATCTGGTCCCCGAGGTCATTACTAACAATTTTTGTTTACTTATTGTACATAAAATAAAACAAATAAAGTATCTGCTGTTCTTATAATTCTGAAAAATGAACGTTTTGCACAGCTCCAATACAACACCCATGGCAGTGAAAGCAGATTTTTAAAAAACAGAGAAGGCGTTTGTGTTTCCATGACGCCACCGCGGTTGAATGTATCTCTGTTACGAACAATAAAATTCACAGAGTTGCTGTCCTTCAATGCTATGTCTGTATAGCTGCGAATTATTTTTCCTGTCTGTCAAGGATGATTCAGTCCTCCTAACAACCTTCTCAGCAACTGACTGGTCTTTAGCCTTGCTGTTCTGAGTTGCTGTTCTGTTGGTAACAGTTTTCTCCTCTTGGTGAGCGCTCCCTTGCGGCGTGTTCTCTGGCACAGAATCCTGACTCTCTGATTGGCTGAAATGCGGAGAGTCGGTCGGCGGGGCAGTTTTACCAGAAGATGCCCCTGACGGGCCTAACAGCCGATAACAGCCGCTCTCGAAAAAAGGAGACCCGGCCCGGTTGAGTGGGCTGCCGTCCCGGGGAGGTCAGAGGTCAGGGCGACTGAAACAGGAAGGAGTTGCAGTTTTTCGGATCGTTGTTTATCGAAGGCCGCGAGGCCTCCGTCCTCTCTGACCCCTGGCTGTGGAATGTGTGCGGAGACGGTTTGCCCGTCTGATCCAGCATGGAGGTGCCACAGATCCCATAAGCCAACCAGATGCGCGTGTACGCACCGAGCGTTTCGTCTCTCGTGCGCCCAAGTTGCCACGGAAACACTCCCAATGTGTCAGCGTGGACATTCCGTGCTGTGATTGTCTATCATGTGACCGAGCGGTGAGAGAGCTGGAGATGCTGTCATTTGTGGGCACTAAGTGCCCTCGTGGGGGTGCTTCTGCTGAACTTCTTACACGGCCCCCCGGATCAAACGTTCACCTGTTCAAAAAATTTCATCACCACGCATCAGCAGAATTGCGCAAGGCAAGCGATCTTTGGGATCTGGCCTCCAAAGATGAAAAAAAGGGGGGATTCTTAAACAACGCTGGACACCTACAGGCGATGAGACGGAAGCTAAACCGTGAAGCATAACTGTGTAGCAGGAAGAAAATCACATGGTCAGTCGATGGCTATTTCGCAAAAAAAAATGCCATGCAAAAAACACAATAAATTTCTCCCCTGCAATAAAAAAAAAAATAAATGCCTGTTTATCAGTTATGCAACAAATGTAGCTTGTGTGCAAAGCCTTTTTTTATTTTTAAACTAAACCCTGAACGACAGAGGTGTGACATTTCTGAGTGCCTGCCTGGTTCATTAAGACTTCTTGGACCGAAAGGTTAGCAGTCTCCAGTGAGAGCAGTAAACACCGAGCGGAACTTGGAGATTGTAAAGCCCTGCAGCCACTGATCAGGTGACACGGACGGGAAAGCTGAATCTCCAGACATCATTACGGCTGTAATGGCTGTTGTGTTTTTTTTTTGCTTGTTTTTTTCAGATGTGTATCTAAGTTGTTAACATTCTTCTACACTGAAGTCATTTTCAGTGGCTTCACTGAAACTACTGACTGCAGCAGGCCTTGATATTAACGGCGAGGCTGGAAACGTCTGATCCAATTCACAAGTAATGCGGTGCAGGGCATTGGTTGTCTCTCTATCGTAGTTTGAGTGTTAATTTTCAGAAAATATGTCTCTGCGCTGTAATTTTACACAAAAGTACTACACTTTCTTGCTTTGAGTCATTCACTTTCATTACTATTTTTTCACTATTGTCTGTGCGCTAGTCATTGTGTTTAATGTAATGTTGATATCTGTCTATGTTTGATGTTACTGACACCGTTGTATTGAGCTACCCACCATGCTGTACTGAAAGCAAATTCCACAGACCTCGGTTGTGTGGTCATTAGAAGTGATTAATTGATTGATTGATTGATTGATTGACGGCGAAAGTATTAAAAGCATAATATCGTGAACCTTATTGTTCCGTTCACACCATCCTCTGTAACATTTACGTGGACATGTTTCCTCTCATGCATAAGTGAGGACGTGTTCGACCTGCCTGGACTGTCTTTGAAGGAAATGTTTGAGTAATAATTCATTTTTCTTTCTTTTCTTCTTACAGCTCAGTCTTTCAAGGAGTTCTCTCAGCTGTTAAATACAGTGGAAGAAGAGAGAAGGAGACTGGTAAGGCCTTTTTGTTGTAGTTGATATTTTATTAATGAAATTCTCATGTTCAGCGCAGCACGCTCACAGACACACTCACGCTGATAAAACTGCTGGTCGTGTGGCATACAGACCAGTGTCTGTGCCTCAGTGCAGACTGAGAGCAGAGCATGTTTTTATTTTTTATTGTTTGTTTGTAGTTTATTGAGGTTGTATAGGTTAATGAGTATGTGTGGTTGTAGTTTCTTTAGGTTGTATAGGTTAGTGAGTATGTGTGTTTGTAGTTTCTTTAGGTTGTATAGGTTAATGAGTATGTGTGTTTGTAGTTTCTTTAGGTTGTATAGGTTAATGAGTATGTGTGTTTGTAGTTTCTTTAGGTTGTATAGGTTAATGAGTATGTGTGTTTGTAGTTTCTTTAGGTTGTATAGGTTAAGGATTATGTGTGTTTGTAGTTTCTTTAGGTTGTATAGGTTAATGAGTATGTGTGTTTGTAGTTTCTTTAGGTTGTATAGGTTAATGAGTATGTGTGTTTGTAGTTTCTTTAGGTTGTATAGGTTAATGAGTATGTGTGTTTGTAGTTTATTTAGGTTGTATAGGTTAAGGATTATGTGTGTTTTGTAGTTTCTTTAGGTTGTATAGGTTAATGAGTATGTGTGTTTGTAGTTTCTTTAGGTTGTATAGGTTAATGAGTATGTGTGTTTGTAGTTTATTTAGGTTGTATAGGTTAAGGATTATGTGTGTTTGTAGTTTATAAGACCAGGCTTTGAGGCCAGGCCTGTACTTGTAACACAGGAGACCAGGGCCCCCGTTCATCTCATCATCACACCATCTGACCAATCAGAAAAGGGTACAGGCTGACTGACAGCACAGGCCCCGCCTCCGCCATGCTTACCAACAGCAGAGCTGATTGCAGGTTAATGTAAAAGCTTCTGTGGTCGGTTGTGCCTCTCCCAGCACGTTTAGCAAGGTTTTGACAAGCTGAACGCAGTTATTCAAAACAACAAGCAGCCTATATTGAAGAGAAAAGGAAAAAACAATAAACCGTTGGAGGTGACACGTTTTCCCTGGTTTCTATCTTCTTAGAAGCCTGGTGACTTTTTTTTTTTTTAACTTAGTTTTTTTTTTTTTTGCAGCTGAGGACATTTTTCAGCAGATTAACGTTCCTCTAGCATTCCTCCAGCCGAAGCACACCAGCTCCAGCTTATTCTCCATGTATGGCAGAAACTTCAGGGCTCGAGAGTTCGAGCCTTCCTGAGAAAAGCGCTGGAGCCTGTAGCACTGCCAGCATTCCCACACCGAGAACATTTTTCCATTTTCTATCTTTTAATATTATATATTTTTTTTTTTTGCATGGGCTGAAAACTAATGAATTTAGCGTGGCGATAAGTGGTTGGGCCCGCCCGGTTTGGCCGGGTGCAGTCCTCTTTAGAGCACAGGGAAGTTCTCAGCCGTTGGAGAGCAGCCGGTCAGAAGCCCCTCTCGTCCACATCAGCTCAGTCTGAACCGACACTAGGCCTGACCTCGACATCGCTCAGATCCGCATTCCTTCGAAACGGGCTGACGACGATCCTCGCTTCCTGTTTCTAGGCAACCGGCGACATTTGTCCCTGAAGAAAGCCACG
>CM045894.1:41100570-41115570 GCA_025169545.1 Anguilla japonica
TGCACACAACAACGACCCCCCATCTGTCAATCCGCCATGGCAAGATTGCCTCATAAACTACACATGGAGTATCTTTCTCTGTGTGTCTCTGTGTGTGTTTGTGTGTGTCTGCATATGTGTGTGTGTGCGTGTCTGCATATGTCTGCATATGTGTGTGTGTTTGTGTGTGTCTGCGTATGTCTGCATATGTGTGTGTGCATGCACGCAACGTGTGTGTGTCTGCGTATGTCTGCATATGTGTGTGTGCATGCACACATACGTGTGTGTGTGTGCGTGTATGTGTGTGTATGAATGTGTGTGCATGCATGTGTGCGTGTGCGTGTGTGTTTTTCATGCGTCTGCATGTGCGTGCGTGTGTGTGTGTGTGTATGTATGCATGCAAGCTCAATTTGTAGACAGCAGTGTGAGGAATAGCAGCTCCTGGCTTCACTGGCTTTCCATGCTTGTCAGCACGCACAACTTCATCTGGGTTTGCTTTCCAAACCTCATAAAAATTAGCAAAAAACTGGAAGCTGTTGCTGGCTCCAATTAGGCCTAGCCGTGCACTGTCTGCTGTGTTAAAATAGCCAAAGGCGGTCTGGTATATTTTCAGAGGCCTTTCCTGTTTTAAATGAGCTTTCTCCCAGCACTGGCCCATTAGAAGCACTAAACTGGTTTGATAGATCTGGATAGATAGCTGGATAGATCTTACTCACGTGGCTTTTTCAGTCTCATTCCATTCCGGAAGAGTTACACATACAGAATCTACACGCAGAAATTTACAGCCTGCGGTGATTTTGGACAGGAGATGTATGGGGTTTGACGAGGCATGTGGAACTTATTTTTCCGAAATGCTCAGATGAGACCAAGCCAGTGATTACGTGAGTAGGGAGATATGAAAGGAACTTTGTTCTGTTTTTGTTAGATTTTTTTTCATTCATGATAGAATGCTACTAATTACAGCATCATCATTATTTCATTATACATTAGAATCTGTTTTATTGATGCAGCTGTCAGTCATTCATGTGAACGCCTGTCATAACAGCAGATTGATATTTAGACTGAAACAAATTTGAACGATGGCAGATTGTCCCAAAATAGTGAGCAGACGCTGTATAGCTGACATGACACTGCATATCTGTCAGTATTGTCGAGTGAAATCTCACACTGTGGGTTTTACTGAAATTTTACACCATTGAAGATGTCATCGGTTTCCTCCGGGTGCTCTGGTTTCCTCCCACAGTCCAAAGACATGCAGGTTAGGCTAATTGGAGACTCTAAATTGCCCATAGGCAGTGGGTTGTGTGCCCTGCGATAGATTGGCAGCCTGTCCAGGGTGTATTCCTGCTTCTTGCCCAATGCATGCTGGGATAGGCTCCCCCCCCAAACCTGCTTAGGATAAGCGGGTATAGATAATGGATGGATGGATGGAAGATGTGATAGTAAAATTCTATGATTGAGAGAACTTGGCTCACTGTCTGCAGGAAATGAAACTGCAGGCCTAGTTTGCTAATTATCTGTCCTTTTCTTCTGCCAAGTTGCTTGGAAAAAAAAATGTTGTCACATGGCATTTATTTTATTTCATTTTCTACGGTTTGTTCAACAATTTGGGTTAAGTACTGTCCTCGAGGGTGTAGCGGTGGGGTCCCTGCTGGGAACCGAACCAATGTTAGAACTGCGAGCCTCTTACCCATTCGCTTCAGTGCCACCCAACTGCCAACAGCTTTCTGCTCTCCACTCGCTTTATTCCCTTTTCCCCGATTAGAGCTGGCAACACTCGCAGGCTTTGATCCCGCTAGCGGCAGTTTAACATTTAAGCGGTACGGCACGAGGGGCCAGGCTGTATCGGTGCGAGAGGCCGTGCTGTATCGGTGCGAGGGGCCAGGCTGTATCGGTGCGAGAGGCCGTGCTGTATCGGTGCGAGAGGCCAGGCTGTATCGGTGCGAGAGGCCAGGCTGTATCGGTGCGAGAGGCCGTGCTGTATCGGTGCGAGAGGCCAGGCTGTATCGGTGCGAGAGGCCGTGCTGTATCGGTGTGAGAGGCCGTGCTGTATCGGTGCGAGAGGCCAGGCTGTATCGGTGTGAGAGGCCGTGCTGTATCGGTGCGAGAGGCCGTGCTGTATCGGTGCGAGGGGCCGTGCTGTATCGGTGCGAGAGGCCGTGCTGTATCGGTGCGAGAGGCCAGGCTGTATCGGTGTGAGGGGCCAGGCTGTATCGGTGCGAGAGGCCAGGCTGTATCGGTGCGAGAGGCTGTGCTGTATCGGTGCGAGAGGCCAGGCTGTATCGGTGCGAGAGGCCGTGCTGTATCGGTGTGAGAGGCCGTGCTGTATCGGTGTGAGAGGCCAGGCTGTATCGGTGTGAGAGGCCAGGCCAGGCTGTATCGGTGTGAGAGGCCAGGCCAGGCTGTATCGGTGCGAGAGGCCAGGCTGTATCGGTGCGAGAGGCCAGGCTGTATCGGTGCGAGAGGCCAGGCTGTATCGGTGCGAGAGGCCGTGCTGTATCGGTGCGAGAGGCCAGGCTGTATCGGTGCGAGAGGCCAGGCTGTATCAGTGCGAGAGGCCAGGCTGTATCGGTGCGAGAGGCCAGGCTGTATCGGTGCGAGAGGCGAGTCGTTGAGGCTGTATCGGTGCGAGAGGCCAGGCTGTATCGGTGTGAGGGGCCGTGCTGTATCAGTGCGAGAGGCCAGGCTGTATCGGTGCGAGAGGCCGTGCTGTATCAGTGCGAGAGGCCGTGCTGTATCAGTGCGAGAGACAAGTAATTTATGACACGACATTATTTATTTTGTAATATTATTTTGTACGTAACGGTTTGTGCGCGGAGTCATACTGTTTGCAAACGGGCCGTTTGAATAACTGTCAATGTAACGAATTCACAACCCTGTGTAGAACGCTAGCTCAGCCAATCAGCATCCTGGTTCGAAAACAACTTGTTTTATAATTGCATCCGTATGCCATACGGTGCATCTGGTATATGAGAACCAGACCAACAGACTTTTCAAACTGCCTTGTTTTCCATCAGACAGATGACTGTTTCAGAAACAGCGTTAAAGACCCCACAGTGCAATTTAATCTCTCTATTTATATTTTTAAATCTTTACCTAATTGTAACAGATGTCTGACAGTTTGTTTAAACGCCTTGTTTGTTTGTTTTTTTTACACAGAAGGAGCGAATCGTTTTGTTTGACCTTACTGAGATATACTGCTTTTTTCAGTGTATTTTTATAGTGATGTGAAACGAGAGTTTGGAATCCATCGTGTGGGTCTGTTTGAACTCCAAACCCTGACCCACCCAGCTAGAGGAAATGACTGTAGATTTCTATGGATGTTCAGGTTCAGAACATGACACCGTGTGGTAATGCTCTGAGTTTCTAGCTCTGGTTCTGGTTATTTTCCCATCAGTAAGGAATCTCACCCCCGAGTTTCACTAATTGATCTCTTCTGGCTTCACTCAGGAAGACTTTTTTTCTCCGGGCAGTACTTTGGAAGCTCTGGAGCTTAAGCCATAAGAAAACTCACAAAGGACAACTAAATGTGTAAAAATGTACTTTAATACTAAAAAACTACATTGTGCATGCATCAGAAGAAGTGTTATTACTAGACCATTGAGAGGGCGACACGATGGTGCAGTGGGTAGCACTGTCGCTTCACAGCAAGAAGGTACTGGGCCTTTCTGTGTGTAGTTTGAATGTTCTCCCCGTGTCTGACTGGTGTGCATGCCCTGCGGTAGATTGGCGGCCTATCCAGGGTGTATTCCTGCCTCTCGCCCAATGCATGCTGGGATAGGCTCCAGCACCCCCACGACCCTGCCCAGGATAAGTGGGTACATAATGGATGGATGGATAGGCCAATGAGACCTCTGGAGTCATTTACATGTTTAAAAGCTGTTTTCTGTCAAACTAAATTTTACCGTCAAGTCTCAAGATATTTTAAGGGCTACTTCTGCTTGAGATCTACAATATATCTGAATCACAGCAGTCAACCTGTTGGCTGACACACACTGTTTTTTTTCTCATGCATGTTGCATAATACTTACTTATTCCCAAACTGGTTTTTTAGGAAGTTTGGGCTTGTTTGGGCAACCGTGTTTTTTAAACACTTGAGCTCATAAACTGTTTAAGGTCAGGCATCGCGTTTCATGCTTGAACACGGAGCCTGGCTGTGACTCATCGGTGTGGACCAATCGCGTGCGTCGCGGGGAGCGCTTGAGAGAGCTGGGCGTGAGTGATGGACCGAACGAAATGCTATCGGGGCGCCCCAGCTCCAGAATTAAGGCCAGCATTACGGGTGTATTACAGACCCTCGGCCTCTAGTTTATCACCAGCGCCGAAGGCACAGAACAACACCCTAAATCAAAAACAAGGTGCTCTGCCACTCCCTACCCCCAGGGCCGTCAATCTCCCAGCCGCGCAGAGAGAGGCCTAGCGGGAGAATGAATAAGCTCACGGCGCAGAGATCCTGAGCGATCGGCTCGGCGTATCTCCTCTGATCTGTTTGCGTGTGGGTGGAACGGAGGCTGTCAGCATCCAGCAAGCGCTGCTGAGCGGGGCCCTCGGCGAGCCGAGCTGAGACGTTCTCTCAGAACCCCGCGCAGATATGGTGACAGAAAGCAACGTTTAAATGCATCCGCAGCCTATGACCGCAAATCACTGGCGTTCGTGCAGGTGTGAACCATATCTCAGGCACTGTGTCTCGCATGCAGCCACTCCGGGTCATTTGTCTCCATTGTTTTAGGAATTATGGGTAATGGTGTTTTTGCATGACGTCCCGCTGTGTTCATTCCTCCTCCTTTTTTTTTCTGCCCTGAAGCTATGCCTGGCTGGAGTGAGCAATGGGGATGTCAGTAAATTAAGTTGATTTATTTTGTTGGCCGCAGTCCTAGAACCTCCCGAAGAACTGGTTCTCCTTTTTCAGTCAAAACAGTTTCGTTCCAGCGGTTCGGCGCTCGCACACACAGTTCTGTGTTTTTGACAGATTTTCTTGTGTTTTTTTTTTAGATACAGAACGCTGACGACGTCCTGATCACGCCGCTGGAGAAGTTTCGGAAAGAGCAAATTGGTGTGGCAAAAGTAAGTAAATCCCAGAATCCTCGTGGCTTGCAGTCCCGTGCGGAGACGTCACGATATCAACAGCTCACCCTCCCCTTCCCGAAATCACAACACACTGTATCCGTATATGAAATGATTAATTGTGTGGATTGGGATCACGTAATTGGTACATCATGCGCATCATTTTAAATCCCCTGGACCCCTCTGGAGTGTCTTTAATCCGCCTCCCTGTGGATCAGACAGAGTAAACAAACCCGCGCTGAGACCCGCGCTGAGGGCGCTGAGACCCGCGCTGAGCGCTGAGCGCTGAGACCCGCGCTGAGGCGCGCTCGAACGCTGAGACCCGCGCTGAGACGCGCTCGGGCGCTGAGACCTGCGCTGAGGCGCGCTCGAACGCTGAGACCCGCGCTGAGGCGCGCTCGGGCGCTGAGACCCGCGCTGAGGCGTGCTCGAACGCTGAGACGCGCTCGGGCGCTGAGACCCGCGCTGAGGCGCGCTCGGGCGCTGAGACCCGCGCTGAGACGCGCTCGAGATGGGCTGGGCCACGCGCTGAGACGCGCTCGCACGCTGAGACCGGAGACCCGTGCTGAGACGCGCTCGGGCGCTGAGACCTGCGCTGAGGCGCGCTCGGGCGCTGAGACCCGCGCTGAGGCGCGCTCGGGCGCTGAGACCTGCGCTGAGGCGCGCTCGGGCGCTGAGACCCACGCTGAGGCGCGCTCGGGCGCTGAGACCCGCGCTGAGACACGCTGGAACGCTGAGACCCGCGCTGAGGCGCGCTCGGGCGCTGAGACCTGCGCTGAGGCGCGCTCGGGCGCTGAGACCCACGCTGAGGCGCGCTCTGGCGCTGAGACCCGCGCTGAGACACGCTGGAACGCTGAGACCCGCGCTGAGACGCGCTGGGGCGCTGAGACCCGCGCTGAGGCGCGCTCGAACGCTGAGACCCGTGCTGAGGCGCGCTCGGGCGCTGAGACCTGCGCTGAGACGCGCTCGGGCGCTGAGACCCACGCTGAGACGCGCTCGGGTGCTGAGACGCGCTCGGGCGCTGAGACCCACGCTGAGACGCGCTCGGGCGCTGAGACGCGCGGAGGAGGAAGCTCCCGGGCGTGGTCGTCCAGCGGCGCGGAGGCCGCGCATCTTAAACAGCCGTATTTAAGGCCTGTACGTCTCCTGGAGCCGCGGGCGCATCAAAGCGCTCAGGGGCTCTCAGGGGAGGCCTCTCTGGGGGGGGGTGGGGGGGGGGGGGGGGGGGGGGGGGGGGGGGGGGGGGGGTCTTGCGGATGGCGGTAATGGCGCATGCACTGATGCCTAACTAAAGCGGGCCGCGCGCGGAGGCTTTCTACAGAGACGGTAAACACACACACTGAGCTCCATCCGTTTGCTCCGGCCTCCGCTGGAAAAAAGGATTGTTGTTTTTTTTTTTTTTTTTGATTGTTTTGTTTGTTTGTTTGTTTAGTTTTTCGATGATGCACTGTCATTTTATAATTCAGATGGAAACAGAGCGTGAAGAGACGGCTTTTCGCTGCTTTTTCTCCGTTTTCCGCCGCCGGGCCCAGAAACACACCGCCGTCGCCATAGCGGTGAATCTACCGCGCGCCTGACCGCAGATCGGCAGAAAAGTCGGCAGAATGAGAAACAGCCTGAACCGGGTTGCCTTGACGAGGTCTGACCTGCTGTCTGACCAGAGACGGATGACTGCGGATGTCTTGAACATAATTTAATCTGCGCAAGATGTAATTACAGAACAGGATTTAATTAATTAGAAGAGGAGATTCAAGGCCAGCGGACCTGGACCTCTGATCTGAGGATGGATGTTGACTGGATAAAAAAAAAAACCTGGAACTGCTAGTTCTGCACAAAGAGAGAGGAAATGAACTGGGGGGAAAGTTTCCAACCACTCTTAATCTCAGACATTTTAACAAAAACACCTAGCGGAGTTGCGCTGGCTGCAGAGGGGCTGGCTGGGTGGTTTCTCCTGTGAAGCCGACCGGCAGCCTTCTGTGTTTATGTCTCACCGCTGCGACGTTATTGAGTGAGGATTTCACAGGGCCGGCTTCTGCTGATCCGGTCCGCGCTTGCGTTTAAAGTAGAGGGCGCGAACAACCCCTCCTCAGCGCTGTGCCTGTGCTGTATCCTGTCAGCGGGGAGCCCTGACCCGGTGGCAGGCGCTCGGGTTCAAAGCCAGCCGTACTGTCTGAGCCTGGTTACGGTTGCTAAGAGGCACGCTCGTCGCGGCGTGAGCTAAGTGATGAAGAGCAGGGCAGAAGCGGCGAGCGAGGGGCCCCTGCCTTTGGTGAGATCACACGGATCTGGGGCTCCGCCTTGTACACTCAAGCCCCCCCCCACCCCCACCCCTCACCCCCCCCCCCCCCCACAGAGATCCAAAACCTCAACGCGCCCCAGAAAGCAGCTCTCAGACGCGTCCACATCTCCGCGCATGAGCGAAGGGGGGGGAGGTCGGGGGGGGGGTCCGTGATGCGCTTCTCAGCCTTAGATTAGGCCGAGGCCGTGTGATTCGTATTGCAGGAGCTGATTCAGCGCTCCAGCGCCGGCGCTCAGCCCAGCCCAGCCGCTGGTGGAGGTGCGAGCAAGTAGGCCCTTTTACACGCAAGGCGCTTTGTAGACGCTTCAGATGTACCGTGTGTTTTGATCAAGAATGTTTTCTTTTTTATTTTCGAGATGACATGTGAAAGCTCAAAGTTGCCTGATATCTCAAAGCAGACATCTTACAGAATAGCCCCTATCGGCTGGTTAACTTTGCAGTAGTTTGCTTGTGTGTTTTATTGTAAAGTTCTCGTCAGTATGTGGAGTTTCTAGAACATTCTCGCCAGCACTGAGCTTCAGCTTTCACTGCACCTCTGGCAAATGTAGCCGGGTGTTTTTTTTTTTTTGTTTTTTTTTTGTCTACTTCTGTTTAGCTTCTCTATGTAAACCTGTTAAATTTTTAAAAACCTTTGAATTTACCTTTTACGTCTATCCATTCAGCAAAAAATGTGATGCCAAGTCATCGATACTGCAGCTGACAGCAGTAAATCCATATTCGCATGCGGCGTATAGTAGATGCAAGACGGAGGTTGAGAATATCGAGCTTTGGGTTCGAGCTCTGGGTTCGAGGGGGGTCAGTTAGACGCGTGATACACAGGACTCATAAACCCACGATAAATACGTTTGTTTATTCTTACATTATTTGAGCCAGAAAACACTGTAAACAGGCGTGCTTTCAGAAGACAGCCACTAACTCTGCCGTCCTGGCTGTATTGAGTATTGAGGAGCTCATTCCACCACGGGAGGGGGGTGGGGGGGAGGAGGGGCAGATTAGAGGAGAGGCTCTCCTTGTTGGCCATCCTTGGTGCCAGGGTGAAACGGCACGCCCATTAGACTCGTTACTCATGTACACAACCTGCGGAAACGCCACTGCCACCGCAGTAGCTGTCCACTTCCTCCAGGTGGCGCTGTGCCCTCTGAATGACTGCGCTTCAGGCTGAGTTGGGCCGGAGACCGTGTGTGCCCCCCCCCCCCCCCCCCCCCCCCGGGACTCAGTGAGGGATTCTGGGAATCCTGTCGGATTGCCCAAGTCTGACCCCTCCAGCTACAGCTCCCCAGGGCAGCAGGGGCCAGACCAGCTTCCTGGGCAGACCGGGGGGGGGGGGGGCTTTTTAATTGGCTGCCTTTTTTGGGGCAGCCCCCTCCTCAGTGCTGCTCCTAGCGAGGTCATTCTCTGATGTGTTGTGCACTCAAGCCAAAGCGAAGCCTTTTTTAGGCAGTAACTCTGTACATGCACACACATGCGCGCACACACGCACGCACACACACACAGACATACTCACACACTCTCACACAGACACACACACCCACACCCACCCACACATTCTGCTGCTCAGTCAATATAGGTCCTGGAAATTACCTAGTGCTTAGTTTTTCAAACACTATCGAAATTAACAAAAACATTAAGAGCGTTAAGAAACCAAGTATCTTCCTCCCTCCGAGCGAGAGCGGTGTGGGGGTTGTTAATCGCTGTCCTTACAGTAATCCTTTTGTGTCTAGTTATTTCTCATTAGCCTCTGTCTGATTGATTTATCCTTTGTCAGACACAGTCTCTTCATCTAGCGGAGATGTCCCGGTGAGCCTCATTTACAGACAGCTGTTTGTGTTTTTTTTGTATTTCTCTGTTTTATATGAATATGAATGAGACTGACAAGCAGTCGGAGTGATTAAAAAAGGGGTTTTATTTTATTAATGCAACTTGTTACGGTGCGCTCACGTTTCACGTTAAATAAAACCCTTCATCATATAAACAACTGAGATCTTCTTGATCGCACAGCACAAGGAAGTGTTTGCTTTGCAAATGTCCGCTTTAATAAATAAATAAAAAATACAGCTTAATCACGATACTGTAAATGACAATGTAAATACACGATATACGAGAGATGAATCAGTAGTTGCATTATGCTGATTTTAACTGTATTGGAGCCAAACTCTTTCAAATATTATGTTGTTCGGTTTATTGCAGACGTTCACGGTGTTTTATATCTTTGTGAAAGGATCAGTACTTCCTCCGGCGAAGCCTGTGTTTTATCAGCAGGCCTTTATAGGATCGCATTGCCGCCATTTTGCTGCTTTGATCTCAGGGCTCGTAACAGGCAGCTTGTTGCACAGCAGCACACATTGGTCAGACTTGGCATGAGCATCTTTATAAAGGGCTAATGAACAGTTCCCTATAAAAGACTTCAAAGCCTAGTCTGTCTGAATTTACACTTCCAAACAGGGGTAAGGCTGTCTTTCACAGGCATGATATTTTACTCTTTAATATAGACAACAGGAAGAAAACATAAGAAAGAAATACATCTAATATGTGTTTGTGTGTGTGTGTGTGTGATGTGTGTTTGCGTGCGTGTGAGTGTGTGCATGTGTGTGAGTGCGTGAGTGCGTGCATGTGTGTGGGTGTATGTATGTGTACATTCTTGCAAGCGTGTGTGTGTGTGCTTGCATGCATGTGTTTGTGCGTGCCTGTGTGTGTGTGTGCGTGCGTGCGTGTGTGTGTGCGTGTGTGTGTGTGCATGCCTGCGTGTGTGTGTGCTTGCATGCATGTGTTTGTGCGTGCCTGTGTGTGTGTGTGCTTGCATGCATGTGTTTGTGCGTGCCTGTGTGTGTGTGTGGCTTTAAAGTGTTTTTGTCCCAGAGCCCTGCTAGCTGATGGATCGCTGACTCTTTGACATTGTTGCGCTGTGTGTGAAGCGTCTTCCTCAGATTCACGTCCTCACAAACCCAACGTGTGGACCGTGATTTGATAAAAGCCGGTTACATTTTCAGAAGAGCACATGCTTGTCCCCACTCTCCCAAATCAAATGGCACTAAAGCTGCTGAATGAGTTTCAACCATCCAGCCATCTAACATAGCTTTATACCGATAAGGAATCCAGGAGCCCATTCAGGTTAGCTGTAAGGTTAGGTACTCTACCTCCACTTATGGTATTATGGTATTATACTAATGGGGATTTCCATACAGGTTAGCTGTAAGGTTAGCTACTGTGCCTTCACTTATGGTATTATGGTATTATATGGATAGGAAGTTTGATCCATTTTAGCTGTAAGGTTAGCTACTGTGACTTCACTTATGGTATTATGGTATTATATGGATAGGAAGTTTGATCCATTTTAGCTGTAAGGTTAGCTACTGTGACTTCACTTATGGTATGGCAGAAGGAACGTAGTTCTTTGGTCTAGGATGAATTTCAGTAATCAAGCCACGTGCAATTCAGGTCCAGTACAGTAGCTAAACGTAACCATGGTAATGTTTGAATGTTGGACTCAGTTTGAATGTTTGCATGATTACTCAGCAGTATAACATATTTATATATATATATATATATATATATATATAAAACATATAACAGGCCGGTTGCCAAAAACATACATTTCTAGCATTTCCTAGACGTTAAATCAAACTGGTTTTTCTGAACTGGGGGGGGGGTTGGGTTCAGGAGAGGGGAGCCAGCTCCTTCCCTGAGGACCCCACCTCAGTTCCCCTCCCGCAGACCTTCCCCAAAACTCAGAGGTTCCGCTCCCCCTCACAGGCTAACGGCTTCTCCAGAGACTCCACAGCGTTCCACATTTTTCTTTGAAAAAATTTTTTTTTTCCCACACTAAAACGGCAGCGATTATGTAGCAGATGCCGTGGGGACCCCCTGTGGACTGATGGCACGCGGATGTTTTGCTGACGCGCCCTGAGGCTGCACTGACACACGCTGATTTTGTGCTGACATCACGCTGATTTTGTGCTGACATCACGCTGATTTTGTGCTGACATCACGCTGATTTTGTGCTGACATCACGCTGATTTTGTGCTGACATCACGCTGATTTTGTGCTGACATCACGCTGATGTTACACTGATGTCACCCCAGCACTTTCCCTGCGGGGTTACCTGAGGTGAGCGTGAGGTGCGTTCAGGTTTTAAACACTGCTCAGGTGTAGGTGTGTGTCCAGCGAGAAAGACCATCAGAGCGCCAGAGACAACCCAAAGACCAGCATTACTCAAACATCTACATCTTATGTTTCATCCAACTTCCAACAGTCCGTAGGGAGAGAGAGGCCTTCTGTGACAGTTGGCTTAAAGGGTCAGAGCCCTGTGCGCTCACTGTTGTGTTCTGTTCCGTGAGCGATGGACACAGGCCGTGAGCTTTGCGTTATGAACATCGTGCCTCACCACTGATCGTGGGAAAGGGTTTCTTTTTATGCCTTGGACACGTTGAAATAGTCTTTTGCAAACTGTTTGCTAAGTGTTAAGTCTAAGGTAATAAAAAAATGACTAAGAAGGACATATTTGTACCCATTTTTTTTGTCATATGGTGGCTTTTGTATCTGTTTGTTGACGAGATGAAAAAAAAAAACATTGCGGTGTCGAGGTAAGGTTGGTTCAGACTGAGCAGCCTTGACTCCACAACTGTGCTTTTAGCCGTTTCTCTTCTCGTTAAAACACAAAGCAAGCACCCGTAGCAGAAAGTGGATCCGTAATATTTCTCCTTTTTCTTTTCTCATTGGAAAATTAATGAAATTCATACATGAACGAGTTAGATTAGTACGCTGTTGTCGTTTCAGTAGATAAACAAATTTGATGTGTCTCCCCCCCCCCCTTTCCAACTCCCCAAATCCCCCCGGCTCCCCTTTGTTGTCCCAGAATTGCGCGTGGCAGAAGAAGAAGGTGAAGAGATCTGGTCTGGATATGCATGCGCGTTTAGTAGCTCCAGATGTGAGCTGTGCTGGGGGGTGCCGGGGTGGGCCCTACTGAGGCCTCCTCAGAACCAAGTCGCGCTCGGGAACAGACTTAAAATGATAGGGCCGATCCCCGTCCGGGGCGCGTCACTGTTCTCGCTGATTTTTTTTGGCTAAAACACTCGAACTGGCTTCTGAGGAAGAATGTGAAACAAGTTACGATAGGGCAGGGCTGCCCAGCCCTGTTCCTGGAGGTCTACTGTCCTGTAGGTTTTCACTCCAACCCCAAGAAGGCCACACGTCATTCAAACAGGTAGAGATCTCATTGAGCTGCTAATTAGTCGAGTGTGCCAATTAGGGCTGAAACGAAAACCTGCAGGACAGTAGATCTAGAGGAGCAGGGTTGGGCAGCCCTGCTGTAGGGGCCTTCTGTCTCCCACGGGTGAAGGGGTGTGGTCCGCCAGGGGATTGATCGATTTGACTCACCTGTGGTTCCTTACTACAGAACCACTGATGTTGCAAGAAGCTAATTTCACAAAACCCGCAGCACCCCTTTCCCAGATGCTCTGGAGAAAGTGTGTCTGGATAGGGAAGTTCCAATAATGTGAGGTCTGCTTCTTGCGATCTGATTGGCCACAGCAGTTTTTAGGCAGGCTGATGTCATAGGTGAGCAACTTAACTCGGCTTGACTCTTCACCTCTGCTGACGTCCCACTCACACAGGATCGTGATTCATTAGAGGAGGTAACCAACCACTGATTCTTTTTTTTTTAATTAGCAGAGAGCATGCTGGGAATTTCAACTGACTCATTTCACGGCAGAAGGTCAGCTTGGCCAGGGGCTCGCAGTCCCGTAAGGTTAGGAGTCTGACGAGTGGGAATGTGTTAATGCATTAATGCTTCACTTCCTCCCCCCCCCCCCCCCCCCCCCCCCCAGAATGCACCAGGCTCCAGCGAGCGCCGTCCCACGTCTGCCATCATCAAACATGAGTAATCGACTGACGGTGCGATCCAAGCCGCCTGACTGACTTTTATACTTTCGGTGCGCTGTTAAAATGTTAAAATGTAGCTTTATACACGCAGGTACTGCACGGGTCAGTGCGATGTGTGCGGCGGAGGGAGAAGCAGAGTAAGATAAAAAGCTCTCCGCTGACAACATTTTTGTGTTCAGGGTCTAACGAAAGCCCCTCGGTTAATTCCTCCGTCTTTGTTTTTGTTTGTGCTCTTTTGTTTTTGTCTGTCCCTGGTATGGTAGCGCGAGCAGATGCTGTTGCTTATTCAGAGCTAATTAGCGGCCGAATTTGGGAAAGTTTGTGTGAACAGAAAGAACAAAGCCAAAGCCTCGCTTTTGGTTGTCTCATCGTGAGGAGTCGGGGGGCTGGGCTGGAGGCGTTTTCTGGGTCTCTCTGAGGACGCGATAGAGACGGGATACTCAGATCCGGCCTTCGTGGCCAGTGGCACAACTGCTTGTCTGTTCTAACAGACCGATTGATGCCGCTGATTGGCCAGAGACTCCACTCACCTGCTGTCCCAGGTGTAAATCAGCCCTGAGTAGAGGGGAAGAGCGGCAGGCACCAGCACTGCTGGCCTCCACGGTCAGACTCGAGTATCGCTGCGTCAGAGGTGTGTGCCAAAAACTCCACCGCTGATGGAGGTGTTTTTTTTTTTTTTTTTTTTTTTTAATCGTCGGTGTTCCAATTAGCTTTTCTTTTTTTTTTTCTTTTTTTTAACAAATGCCATTTTCACATCTTTTGACATTTTGACTAATGAAACACATTCTGTAGTAACGTGAGTTGTGTATGCTTTGCACCTTTCTATTTGGCACTGCAAATTTCATTGGATAGGAATCCCAGGATCCCACAGATAAACATAACTGCTGTGATGTAACACTTTACTCATAAAAAATAAATATATACATCTGAAGTACATTGGTAACAAACAATAGAACAACTCAAACAATATGGAAGACACTGAATGGCTACTTCCTGCTAACTCCCTCATGGATACCAGAATCTTCTCCTTAAATTGTAAATTTCCTCTACCTTTTTGGCCTTGTCCTGAGTTGACTCCAGAAATATAATTAATCCAAATTTAATTGGATAGGAAGCCTCCCCTACCCAGCCCACACATACACCATAGCCTTCAATACTTCACGAAAGGTCATCCTGTTGGAACTGCGGTATTATGGGTAAATTCTATCTGATAGAGATATCCATTCAAAAAAACTTTTATTTGTGTCTGTTCCACGATCAGTTTTCCATGAGTGTATTTGGGACCAGGGAAAATTCTTACTGGCTTTGGAAGCTTTTTCTTTAGTATTACTGCCTTTGGAAATCCTGGTGGAGGTCACATGATGTTTTATTTTCCCATGTCCTTATTTGGCATCTGTGTTGACATTCTGTCACTGATTTGAGTGGCGCTACCCGTAGACAGTGTAGCCTGTGGGCAGGTCATATGAAACAGAGGTCAGTCCACATGCAGCTACGGTCTTCTAAGCTAATCTTTTTAAACTGTCCTGGTGAAGGCTTGCTAGCTGAAACGTTAGCTGTGCAGCATTAAAGCAGCTATTATTATTGTAGCACTGTACTCAGTACTGCTGTACTCGCTGTGTTCCAGGGCGTGTCGCTGGAGCCTGAAGCTAGGCGCTCGTCTCAAATCGAGTTGTTTCGCTGGGCGTCGCGCTCGCGCTGAGAATGCGTGGCGTTTGTGCTGCGTCAGTCTCTGTGGAGATGGCGCAAATGGCGGGACTCCTGGAGGGGAATGCGGCTGTGTG
>CM045894.1:41118070-41130570 GCA_025169545.1 Anguilla japonica
GGGAATAATCGCTGCAAATACACGTTTCCTTTAAAATTGTCAACAATGTCCTGAAACTTAACGAGGACCTAAAGGTTTAAAGTGTTTAACTTACATTGGCAATTACAATCAGGCGTGTGCTGTGAAGCTAGGGAGACGCTCATGACCAGTAAGTCTGTATCTCCATTGACCGCCAATGACGTTACCTGGATTTGAACTTGCAACCTCGACGGGGCACAGCCATTTGCAGCCTGCCTGCTATTATTTTGTTCTCCCAACGAAGCCCAGTGTACGTCCGCGGCGAGATTTAAAGGGTCATAATAACAGGGAAATTTTGTGCGTGTGAAGCATTGATAAGCAGCGCGAGCAGCGTCTGACTCAGCAGCGAGTCCCACAGGGACGGCTAGAGCTGCATTAGCATGCCTGAGGACGTCCTGGGGAACTGTAACTGTGAGACCCACTTCCATCTGGGGGGTGGGGGGGGACGGAATGAAAAAATAAATAATGAAATAACAACTTTCTCATTGTTCATCTCGGCACTCTACCAGATGGGATGCCAAGGCAATGTCATGAAGTGCTTCTTGCTGTTAATTCATCTCATATATTGAGGGACCGTGGGTGAATTTTCCAATCTCCCTCACCTCCTCAAAATTTGCCAGGCATATGCTGTTTTACATTAACCGTTTTGTTCCCCCTCTTATGTGATAGTATGGTTTTGCATATAAATGTTCATAATGTTTTATTTTATTTTTCTTTTTCTTGCTGTTACTGGGGGTGGTAGCTCTCTCGCTCTGTGGTAATAATCAAAGTTGTGAAGCTTTACTGGAGAACTTTGAGACACTGGAGGAGCGGCGTTAGACTGCCATCTGGTGGTTGTGTTGCTGTGACATCGCATATCCATTACATCCATCCATGTGGGGTATTCAATAGGAATAATCATGAGCTGCTCTGCTTTAGGAAATTTAGGTTCTTTATCTTTCGAATTATAAATGAAATGCATTTGTTCATAGCAATGATTGTGCTTGCTTGTTTTGTAGGAAGGAAAGAAGAAATTTGACAAGGAAACAGAGAAATACTACTCCGTTTTAGGAGAAGCACCTAAATTTGTCATCGAAAAAGAAAGACAGCTTTTTACAAGAGGTAAGCTGCAATGCTTTTATGTTTCAAACAAAGAAATAAAATGGAAATACACAGTATGACCAAAAGTATCTGGACACCCCTTGGTCTGGGGCTGTTTTTCATGGTTCGGGCTCTAGGCCCTTTAGTTCCAGTGAAGGGAAATCTTAATGCTACAGCATACAATCACACTGTAGATAATTCTGTGTCTTCCCAACAATTTGGGGAAGGCCCATATAGCAGGGTCCATATAGAAGTGGTTTTGTGGAGAACGGTGTGAAGAACTTGACTGGCCTGCACAGATTCCTGATCTCAACCCCATCCAACACCTTTGAGATCAGTTGGAAAGCTAACTATGAGCCAGGCCAAATCACCCTATCAGTGCCCGACCACACTAATGCTCTTCTGGCTGAATGGGAGCAAATCCCTGCAGCGATGCTCCAACATCTAGTATAAAGCCTTCGCAGAAGAGTGGAGGTTATTACAGCAGCAGCAAAGGGTGGACCAACTCCATATTAATGCCCATAATTTTGGATGAGATGTTGGATGTCGGGTGTCCACATACTTTTGGCCATGTAGTGTATGTTTTTACATAAATTCCACAGTATCAACATCTGGACCTCATAAAATGCCAGAAGAATATGATAATGCTGTTCTGGGATCAGTTTTATGTTTCAACTCATAATGGATGAATGTTAGGATGTGACCAGATGATACCTGATCCTAGATCAGTGCCCCTGCTCTGAGATGCTTTATGAATATCGGTCAGTAATGGCATGTCAAAATGGTGATGCGTATGGTTAAGTCACAGTGTAAAGTTCCACTCCCATGGGTTTCACTCATAGAATGTGGGGCTTATGACAGAGAGCAAACTGTCCGTGTTGCTGAAAGTGCACGGTATCGGTTCTGTAAAATAACGTGCTACTGAAAGTTTGGTGGATGCACCTCCTGTTCCCTTAAAGATTTCAGTGCAGTTCTATTTATGTATTTTTTTTGTGAGAAATGCAGTCTTCCCCTTTCTGTAAGGACAGCTTCAGTCTAACCCTTTAACCGTTTATTCACTTGACAAGTCTGTCCAGGAGGTAGAAGAGCTTCGTGCCTTCATTTCCCACAATTCCCTATGCTCAATCAGCTAATTAACTCTATAAACCAGAGTTTCAGTTAGCCAAATAGGAATGTGTGATCTGACATTTCATGCTAATTTTAATACACTCATTGATCACAAATGACAACTGTTTTTGTGTCCCTGTCTGAAACGTTTTGCCAAGATCTAATCTGCAAGTTAGCCGGCGCTGGCATATAGAGCTTATTAGCAAATTGAGTTAGGGAATTGTGGGAAATGTAGGCAGGCCTACACACCACTTACCAACCCTGAGTTACAGTTTACTTGCCTTGTGTTCCTTTGTGTTGACACTGTTAAAGTCAGCTTCTTCTCAGTGAGTGTAAACTTCAGTGGGAAGTTGTCATTTGAGCAGGCTGATGAAAGCCCTTTTTTCCATTTCCAGGCAGATGCTCAGATTGATAAAGACAGGCAGGTATTTTACGATGCCTCCCTTGAATACGTCTTCAAAATACAAGAAGTTCAAGAGAAGAAGAAGTTTGAATTTGTCGAACCGGTAAGTTGCGCTTCCGCCCCGTCTCGTCTGTACGTTCTCATCAGACGGAGACGCGGAGGAAGTGTTTGCTCAGATGAAAAAGAACCGCGCTGTCTGGTGATTGTGTTATTAATTTCCGCACGTCGAGCCCAAAAGGATAAAAAAGCAAATACAAAGTTATGTAACAGTCCCTGCTGGCACCACTGCTGTTCTGTACAAATGTCCCTTTTGAAATCACCCTGACAGGCACTGGTGAAAGAGATAACAAACAAAAAAAAAAACTGCAAATTTTTAACGCTTAAGGTGTGAGATCACACTGATGTGTTTAGAATGTTTTCCGAACTGAATATTCTAATGATGACGTAACAATTCTAAAGTCTTTTAAATGTATAGAATGTTTATGACCAATAAAAATACAATATGGAAGTCTACATACTTAATCAAGACAATCATGATTGCATGAATTCAGGAAGAAATTGGGTTGTTTTTTTTTGGAGTCATGCCAGCATCTTCAACGTTCTGGGCAAATTTAGAGTCCACACTCGGGTCAGACGTGGAGGGTGACATCATCACATAACGCTCCATTCCTCTTCAGTTATGCAGTCCGTCAGTAGGAGCCATCCATCAGTGCTACCAACAAATCAGACATTTTCCTAAATGGCAAAAGGTGATCAAAAGGCAATCAGGTTAACATTGTTGTGTAGAATTAACACCACAGTGTCAATCATCAACCTGGCCCCTTGAACTGCCAAGATGGTGAGGATCGATACAGAACAAGGCGGGGTTAATGTGGGTTACTGCGTGTGCGGCAGCTCCTGGGTTAGGCGATGCTGTCATTTCATCTTCACAATCAGCCGTGCATAAAATCAATATAGCACGGAGGATATTAAAGTTAATCAGATGAAAATCTCAAAAATGGATTATACATGTCGGATTCTTTTCACTTTATTCAAATTAAAGATTTTTTTATTCAAAGCGACTCACACAAGTTTTCTGTAGTATCCATTTATCCACCTGAACATGCTGAAGTGGTTCAGGTGAAGCACCTTGCTCAAGGGTAAAATTGCAGTGTCCTTTCTAGGAATCAAACCTGCAACCTTTAGGAAGCAAGCCCACTTCCCTGCCCACTAGACTGCACTGCCACCCAGTACTCTATTGAACTTTTTATATTTTTCACCAACTAGTTCAGACACTAGAAATCAGGTGAGGTGAGTCAACTGTATAATACTGATACATTTAGGGCTGAGTATCAATAAAAGCAGTATGTGCTGGCTGCCGTGGTGACCAGGGTTAAGTAGTATTTACAATTTTATCTCAGCACTTTGGGTTAAAACAGTGGTGCAGATATTTATTATGTTTAGAAATGATCTGTGCTCAGTGTTAGCTTTACCCTCACCTTAATTGAAAATGTTGAGTGCAGTCCTTAGCTCAAGACCTGAATAGCCCACCTAAATATACACTATATGACCAAAAGTATCTGGACACCCCTTGGGGTGGGGCTGTTTTTCATGGTTTCATGGCTATGCCCCTTAGTTCCAGTGAAGACAAATCTTAATGCTACAGCATAATGATATTTAGACAAGTCTGTGCTCCCCCAAAACTTTGGGAAAGACCCTTTCCTGTTTCAGCATGACAATGTCAAGAACAGTGTGGAGGAACTTGACTGGCCTGCACAGAGCCCTGACCTCAACTCCATCCAACACCTTTGGGATCAATTGGAAAGCCAACTGCACACCAGGCCTAACTCAGATTATTAATTATTCAGAGCCCGACCTCACTAATGCTCTTCTGGCTGAACGGAAGCAAATCCCTGTAGCAAAACTCCAACATCTAGTATAAAGCCTTCCCAGAAGAGTGGAGGCTGTTATTGCAGCAAAGTGTGGACCAGCTCCATGTTAATGCCCATAATTTTGTATGGACGTCAGGTGTCCACATACTTTTGGCCATGCAGTGTAGAAGCTGTGATTGGCAGGTCCTCTCTAATTAGCGTATGCACTTGTGGCAAGGCTGCAGAGTCGGGTACATAAGACTGCTATCAGCATACTGAATTTCACTGAGCAAGGCCACATGCTGGAATGGTTTAAATATTTTAGGCTCATTTTAATGAAGGCAGCAGTAGAGGAATATTTTCTGAATGCGGTCCCTGAATTTCTTAGATGTACTGTAAACAGCCCTGTTTTTAACCCCAAAGGGCTGGAATGAGATCGCGATGCATTTTTATCAGAAATTCATATTCCTTTTGGATTTGCTGCCTTCGTTTTGTTGATGAGGGCGGTGAGGAAACGCTGCTGATCTTTTCTGAATGATGTGTGTTAAAATCACGTAGTGACAGTTTAAAATATGTCCGCCTGTATAAATCAGCTCTCTGGATAAGAGCATCAGCTTTTGTAAATGTTAAAAAAGAAAACTTGTCAGTCATTTTAAGAGGCATCATCTTTGGGAAGGTATATCATATATCATAATGTTGCATACTGTTACACTTGGTTGTAAACCTAGACCTTTGTATTTTTGTGAACCAGAAAGACCTTTTATCTGCGTTAAAAAAAGAGCGGAACATAACAACCTTAATTGTCTCACACAGAGAATATGATTGACACCAGAGAAAGGGCTACGTTCAGTGCGCATAATTAGTTCCTGATAAAAACGTTTTGTTTTTAATGAGCCTGAACTCATCACTGGTAGATGATCCAGCTGTGAGTGTGTGCTTTCTGCCTGGGTTTATGACCATGGGAGGCAGGCTGCTCGGATGACAGCCATGGTTTCGTAGATATATGCATGTGTACTGTTCGGGGCGGGGCTGCAGTGAGCTTCAGACCACCCAATCCATAGCCCACCCCAGGCCCTCTGCAGAACAGGAGATACTGTTAGTCCACTGAGCTAAAGACCAAGGGCTCCCAGCCAATGGAACTGAGCACTCCTATTGGTTCTCTGGGGTGATGTCACAATCTGTAGGGGACATTGACTCTGGTTTTACCTTGTTTTAGTTCTGGTTCTTACTAGACTATGCCTGCCTTGTTTTATCTTTTTATTTCACTTCTGTTGTGTTGTCTTTGGAAGGAAAGTTCTTTGAACACCTGTATGAGAAGCGCTGTGTGAATGATGATGATGATGATGATGATGATGATGACGACGATAATGGTTATTATTATTATTATTGTTATTATTATTATTATTATCTCTATGCACAACCTGCAGTGACACCCCAACTCAGTTCCCATACTGTGTGTCACAGATAGCTTTGACGTAGGCGATAGGAACTGTGAGTGTTCTGCGTGATCATGTGACCCTGGCCATCGCGGTCAGCCCCCCACAGCACATTACTTCACACGAGCGGATACGGGTGGAATTATGGGTCGGGGCCCTGACGGTACGTCACCCTCACGGTGTTCCCGCTGAGTTCGCTTCGGCAGTTAATCTCCCCCCCGGATCCTGTGTCGGGGGAACAAAGGAAGGTAAAACCACAGAGCTGTTTACTGGCAAATAAAAAAAAAACGAGGTAAATTAGAGCCTGCTGGCTATTCAAAAAGCTCTTCATAGAACGGCCTCTTTAAAGGACGTGGACCTCTCAGCCGTCAGAGCTGACCCCTTTCATGTGGGGGCGGGGTTTACAGGAAACGCTGATTTCCCTGGTTATTGAGAGGCCTGGGAGCGTGAGAAGGGAGCCTCGCGCCCCTTTTCAAAGGCCGAAGTCTCGTCTTGTTTACGTCCGCTGCGAGAGGGACGAGCGCCAGATTGCGTCCCAAACGCGAGCGTGGGGGCGCGGTGTGGCTGCGGAACGCGATGACGGGGAGCTGAACATAAACACTCATAAAGAACAGAGTTAACGCGACTCATCCCTGAACCCTGAAAGGCTCGATTAGCGAGAGAAAAATCTGAATGTATCTGGATTCACGCGGCAGATGTCTGGTTTCCTGCGAGCAGCAGGGCGGCGGCCATTTTAGTCTCACCGCTTTGGGGACCAGAAAAAAAAAAAACAACAAAAAAAAATAACTTTTTTTTTCTTTTGTCACAGCCTGGAATTATGCTGAAGAACACATAACTGTGGGAATGACTGATGGGTAGAGTTTATGTCGGTGTGAACACAGCCCCCCTTTTATTATATTTTTTTCAGCGTTAAACAAATCACTCTCCTCTCTGAGAAAAGAGTTACGGGCCTGTCAGAGAGCTCACCTTGCTAGCGCTACTCGCTAACGTGTATTCATTTTCTGTCATTTCCTGCCTTATTCATGGCATTCAGTCGACAGGGAGAATGCACAATAATCAGCATCCACTTTCACCTGAACGTGTCAGGTCAAGGAGACGGACGAAACGTCTCAGCAGATTATTTCCATCTTCTCACGGCGCAATGCAAAATCACTCTGGTAGTGTGCTTTTAACTCTAAAGAGTGTACATTTAGGTCTGCGTAGAACCCATATTAAGCCTTTTGGAGGTGATTTAACAATGTGCACGGAGCACTGTATAAATGGATAAATCTTATAAATGGATACATCGTAAAAATGGATGCAATGTTAAAGCTATGTGATGTTGTGTAAGTCGCACTGGATAAGAGTGTCTGCTAAATGCCTGTAATGTAATGTAATGCACTATAATGCACTGGAGTCCTATGGGCAGGCTAGAACAGGTGTCAGGCCTGGTTCATCCTGTGACTCAACTACATGCTTCTGGTAACATCTGTGAACTGTGGTAATTATGCAAAGGCCAATTATAATTGGAGCATCGCTTGTTACATTTCATTGCATTAAATTCATTTAGCAGACACTCTTATCCGGAGTGACTCACAGTGTTGGAGAAAACATAAGCTCCTGGTTAGTATGGATAACAGTGCCTGCCCTGGCTAACGACATTCCCAGACCAGCAAAGCAATGTTACAGATGCACCAGTGCAGTGTAAATATCCTAACCAAGAACTGAAATGCTAATTCTTGTCACCCACATGGGTTTGATTGCTCACCCTCGGCAGGTAGTTTAGACCATGGTTTAGACCCCTGTTACCCAAATCCCGGCCCTCGAGGGCCAAGAACTGCTAGTTTCCCCACACACCCTTTACCTGGGACTCAGGTGTGAATGCACTCGGGCCAATCAGGAGCACTAATTGTTGGTTACTTACCTGGCAGTAAGGAAATCAGAGCTGGGCTTGGATTTGAGGGCCAGATTTGAGAATTCATGCTTTAGACTCTCAAAGAACCAGCATCATCCTTACTGTCCAGTGAGGCCCAGACTAGTTGCACCAGCTTGTTTGGTGTGTCCATGTTCTGTTTTTTATGTCCTTTTTTTCTCTCTCTCTCCTGTTCTTCCCCTCCCAGTTGCTGGCCTTCCTCCAGGGCCTGTTCACCTTCTACCACGAGGGCTACGAGCTGGCGCAGGAGTTTGAGCCCTACAAGAAACAGCTGCAGTTCAATCTCCAGAATGTGAGCCTCTCTCTCACTCTCTCACTCTCTCACTCTCTCTCTCTCTCTCTCTCTCCCCCTCCGTCCCTCTCTCCCTCCCTCCCTCTCTCTCCCTCCCTCTCTCCCTCTCTCTCTCTCCCTCCCTCCCCCTCTCCCTCTCTCTCTCTTTCTCTCTCTCTCCCTCCCCCGTCCACCCCTCTCTCTCTCCCTCCCTCTCTCCCTCTCCCTCTCTCCCTCTCTCTCTCACTCTCTCCCTCTCTCTCTCACTCTTGCGGCTGCGCTCCAGGGGGGTGCGTATGGACCGGTCTTTAAACGACGGGAGGGAAGTGGGGTGTTCAGACCGTCAGTAAACCGATATTCTGCAGAGCTGCAGTCCGTTCGCATTTCAGTCCAGTCCCGGCCCAGCTCAGCTGGAGTTTCAGTCATTAATTAGAAAAAAAATTCCTCGGTGGGAATATTCTTTTTTTTTCAGTTTGTGAACTGAATTTAAATTTATATTCAAGTTTTTTTTTATTGCAAAATTGCTGCGTGCAGTAGTTACGAATGGTGGCGATGGCTAAAAAATAATATATACATCTCGTTTCATAAATATTTGCAATGTATCTAATGTATTCTAAAAGGGAACTTGACTAAAAGGCATTAGTTAATTTTCATGTCCCTTACGTAACTGTAATTCTGCATATATTTCTTTCATTCTCAAGACTGGCCTCCCACCTGCAGCACTACTAGGCCTCCAGCTCAGTGGCGAGGGCCTGGGCGTCCTGTGTTCATAAAGAGAATGCTGGTGATTAGAATTCTCCCGTTGTCAGGGAGATTAGAATGCGTTCCCGGCGGTTTCAGATCTGAACCCGTTTCGCCGCTAATGCCGTTCCACCCCGCGCGGACTCTCCGAGCGAACTCCCAGTCCCAACGCACAGCTGTCCCTCGGAGATACCAGACGAAACCACCGCGCCCCCCTTTCGGGAGTTAATCGGCCTTCTGGGAAACGAAAGCGCGCGCCGTCGGTGTTCTCGGACCCTGAGCTCGACGTTCACTGAGCTTCTTAGCCTCGCGCTTAAAGATGAAGCGGTTTGAAGGAGGATATTAGCGGCTAGCAGCAGGAGCCTGGTCTCTTTTAAATGCGCTTTGATGGTGGTCAGTGAGCATGTATGGTGGGCAGCTGTAATATCTTACAGTCGCTAGTTCCACCCGTCTGTCTGTACGGCGATGGCCAAATGCCTCACATCCCAGCTGTGGATACCGTTCACCCTGTGAATTATGTTTTTACAAAGGGAGACTTTTAAAACACGGACTGTGTTGAAAGTAACACCAGAATGTGTTGTCCTTAACTAGCCTTGGGAGGTGTGTTCGAAAATGACACGTTATGTGCTGTTGTTTTTACACATCTGTTTGGAGAGTGTACGCGCCTGTTTCGATTTGCATTTTTCACAGTAACACGTTGAGCTTCAGTAGCAATGCTTCAGTTAACATCAACGATTTTTGGCCTGTGTTTGTCGACGCGAAGACAAGGAACAACTTTGAGAGCACCAAACAGGAAGTGGAAAATCTGATGAAGAGGATAAGGTCGGTGGATCAGGACTACATACCCCCGGGGAAGTGGGCCATGGAGGGCTTTCTGTACGTCCAGGAGAAGCGTAAGTCTGTCCATTCCCACTAGTGTAGCTCGCCTGCATAAATGCACACGTGCACATGTCTCTTTACTCTTTACTGTCACCAAACACCCCTTAAAGAAACGGAATTTGCTGAAATCAAAGTGAAATAAAATACATGTTAGGCAACGCTTCACAATATATGCGCGAATATATACGCATCATTCATTGTTACCACTTTCAGATGTTGCGGTGTGTGTACGTGTGTGCATGTGCGCGCGTGCCTGTGTGTGTGTGCATGTTTGTGCATATCTGTGCATGTGTGTGTGGCATCTGTGTGTGCATGTATTTGTGCGTGTGTGTGTGTGTGCATGAGTATGTGTTTGTGTGCATGTGTGTGTGTGCATGTTTGTGTGTGTATGTATGTGTGTGTGTGCACGTGTGCTTGTTTGTGTGTGCATGTTCATGTGTGTATGTATGTGTGTGTGTGTGTGTGTGTGTGTGTGTGTGTGCACGTGTACATGTGTGTGCATGTGCACGCATGCATGTGTGTGTGTGTTTGTGTGCATGTTTGTGTGTGTATGTATGGACATGTGTGTGTGTGCATGAGTATGTGTTTGTGTGTGGTTAAATGGCTAAAACTGCTTCATTATATTTAATAAACGTACTTACGGTATATAGCTGTGTGTTTAATTTCTGTAAGGGTCAGTACCCAGGGTACTGAACTCTCTGCTTCAGGAACTAACTTTGAAAGCAGAATTAAAATAATAACCCACGTCCTCATGATTTGTGTCAAGTGTTCTTGGGTGTACAAATCTCCTACACAGATAGGATGCAATTCAGGCAGTAGTTGTGGCACAGTAGCCGCAGATGATAATAGTTCTCTGCAATTTTGTGCTGTCGCAATTCCTGCAGAGCCGAACAAAGCCTTCACGCTTGGCTAATGACTGCGTGCTAACCGAACCGAGCTTGGATTGCGATCAAAGCTGTATTACATTTCCCCTGCGAGTGTAAAGGGATCGGGGTGTCTGGCTCCTCTGAGAATAAGCCTCTCTCCGTGTGCAGATAAGCATGTCTGTCGGGGGCACTATCTGTCTTAATTTGGGATTTAATTTGGCGACATTTGTCCCAGAACCCAGTGTTCCAGGAAACGGGCCAGCCCGCGTGTTTTGCGTGTTTTGTGTGTTTTGCGTGTTGCGCGCTGTGGTTCTCACGTCACAGATAACGATTCTCTGTCCCAGGGCCCCTCGGTTGCACCTGGGTCAGGCACTACTGCACGTTCGAGAAAGGGACCAAGACCTTCTCCATCAGCAACACGGAGAACAAGTCCACCTGCAAGCAAGTAAGGCCAGGTTTCACAGCGGAAAAATAAGTTTCACGTACACTTTGACGCACAATTTAAGACAAGTTGGTACAGTTATACTTGTAATATGCTGTTAGGAACTAAACTAACGGAATATACTTTATGTGGACAGGTATGGATGTGGCTTTTTGTGCAGGCGGCAAACAGTGTGTTAACATTCACCGAGTTTTGGGGTGCTAATCATTATTTTTGAACTATTTAACAGTTAATATTGTATCTCATTTGAAATTGAAATTAAATATTTCAGGAAAAAAAATCATTTAACCATTTGAGAATTATGCTCAGAGAAAGGCTTTCTGTGTTTGCTTGGAAGCATCCAATCTAATCCATTTCCGGTGTTTTTCTTAGAATAAATTTAGGTTAATTTCAGAAAGACTCACCTTCAGTCTTGCATGTGTGAGTGTTTACTGGGAGTTTGTCTCCCAGGGCAATATGAAAAAACCATCATCTTTGGGCCTCTGTTTTTTTTCTGTTTTCGAAGAACAGCGTGGTGGTGAGTCCTCCTGAGATGTTCAAACTGAAGTCCTGTGTGCGGAGGAAGACCGACTCCATCGACAAGCGCTTCTGTTTCGACATAGAGGTGGTGGAGAGGTGCGTGGTGGCCCGAATGCGCTGTGTCCCTAAGTACACCAAATCTGTTCTTCATGCATGGATATGGAGTCAGCCTGTCCACAAAGTGCTTTGTCCTCAACACAGTTAGAGATCAAAGGGGCATGTATTTCACTAATGAAAATGTGGTGTTTGTAATAGTACTAATTTTTATTATTCATATTTCCCAATAGTAATGACAGTAATGCATTGTATTACTTTAATGTTTCTCGTTTACTAGTAGATTAATCTCATATAAGCACTAGAGATGCAAAGGTTAAAAACGTTGCGAAAGAAAGTGACAGCAAAAATTACAGCAGCAACAGGGAACAGAACAGGCAGGAAGCTAAAATAGAAAGGAGTGGGTGTTCAGAACACTTCATGGGTTTGTTTCAAAATGGTGGCAGATGCTTTAATGTAAGAGTTAAGGACAAAGAGCAGTGTGGTAGGACTTACTCTGGGCCTCAGTCACATGGGCAACATGAGGAGCAGGGATTGGACAAGAGCATGCTGACACCACAGCAACGGGATCAATATGGAGGATGTCATGGATGTGGAATGCTAAAAAAAAAATGCTGCCTTGGGCCTTGAGAGGATTCTGGGAGATATCTGATCCAGGGTGAGGAAAGAGAAATGTTCCAAATAAGGAGTTTGAGCTAGGGCCATCAGAAACGTGAAATTGAAAACATATTGGCCGTTTTCATGGATACAGATTAAGCTTAGTCCTGGACTAAATTGAGTTTTGTATGGAAAAACTCCATTCAAAATTTAATTCAGTCTTGGAATAGGCTTTAATTTGTGTCTGTGAAACTGGCCCATTCAGATGTAAAATATCAACAAAAAAAAGAAATATCAAATGTATTTGGCCTTTACAGGTAAAACC